>BMAO01005071.1:0-44324 GCA_019973975.1 Trichonephila clavata | reverse complement strand
AATAGAAATGAAAAATACTGATAAAAATTTGGAATCCATCTACTTAATGTATTTAGATGCTAATAGTTTATATGTTTGGGCTATTTCTGAATAATTACCATATTTTGGTTTTAAATCATTGAAAAAATGTGTAGAAAATGTAACTAAAATACCAGATAATTCTATAACGAAATACATATTAGAAGTTTATTTAAAATATCCAAAAAATTATGATTCCCATTCGAATAGTTCCTAAAGCAAGTTCATTAGTTTCTAAAAGTATATCTGAAAAAGTAAATCATTAATAAAATTATACATATATCATAATAAATATTATTCATTATAAAGTTTAAAACAGTATTAGAAAATAGGAATTAAGTTATAAAAGTACATCCAGTGTTTTAGAGTTTAAACGGAAAGACTGATTAAAGAAATATATAGAACAAAACACTCAAAGACTATAAATGATTCTAAAAAAAAAAAAAAAAATTAACTTAATGAATAATTTTATAATAGTCTAAGAATATATTAGGTAAAGATTTATTTTGTAATTATGAAAAAATTTGAAAATTAATAACCGTGGGAATCCAAATTTAAAGAAGGAACTATATTTATTGAAATTTGATAGTTTTCTCAACCTGTATAGAAACTAAACATGATCATAGTTGAAAAATGATTCATAAAACAAAAGAATATTATGATATTTATCCTCCAGTTATTGGCCTCCTTGTAGAGGGGCTGATGCACGTTAAATGTGTCGAGGCTCAAACGTCCTCCCATTGGTGTGGGAGGGAAATTAAGACAAGGGGGTGCCAGGTAAGGTGTCGTCCTCATCCTTTGGGCATGGTTCAAACGTTAATATTCACTCTCTCTCCAGTTATTAGAGGTATTCAACCGTTTGTGTGTGTAATTCTATGAACGGTTTTAGAATATCACCATAAAGCTAATAATATGTTGTACAATAATAGTATTCAGTGACGCTCACAAGGGTGTTGTCCTGGGGGTCTGGACACTCCCCAAAGCCCTTGAGATTTTTTTCGATTGATGATAATCCTATGTATATATATAACGTAAAATTTAATTAAGTACTTGTAATTAACAATTTATTTTATTAATTAATGCTAATTATTAGTTTAATAATTTATTTTTTACTGCTTTTTGTTAACAAAATCAGAAGAATCAATTGGTGTCGTCTTGATGTATGATACGAGTTGGAAGACTTTCGACCGTGGACTCCCCCTTGAAAATTTTTGTGTGCGCTATTGATAGTATTTGTTTTCATTATAATCATTTGCCCATACTAAAGGGGAAAAAACATTTCTTCCTTAATATGCTCTTTGTACATTAAATTCTTTACTTTCAAATGCTTTTTCTAATTTGATCATGGTCGCGGTGGCCGAGTGGTCTAGGCATCGGATCATGGCTAGCGTGTCATGAGTTCGATCCTAGTACCACTAAAGACCCACCGTGTAGGGGAGCGATGCACGTTAAATCTGTCGAGAGCTCAAACGTCCCACGTTGGTGTGGTAGTTAGGGGAGGGGGTGCTAGCTCAGGTGTCGTCCGCGTCACTTGACCATGGTTCAAAATTACGCGGACCATCGCCAAAAGCCCTCGTGTTGCTAATCAGTGCGACGTTAATATTCTCTCACTCTCTCTAATTTGATCATTTATATTTTGTATATAATCAAAAAATATTATTCCTAAAATAATATATTTTTTATCTGCTTATAATTTTTATTAACATCGTAACATTTTAAAAATGTTTTACATTAGGTGAGATCTAACGTGAGTTTTTGAAAACTAACATTTTGTTCAAAATCTGAAATGTCATCTAAAAAAACTATAAATATATATATTTAAAGTTTTTATTACATTTTATAGCATCAGAATTAATGTTAATACTTATTTCAAACTTTTCTCTTAATTTTACCCTTTTCTATTACAAAGTGGCAAATGTTTTTTACAGCCTTAATAATCTTTAGAATAAGCGTATATTATTAGTTATAATTTATCTTTTTTTATCATATAAAGGAATTTTTGCATTTTTAAACAAATTTTAACTTATACAAGCCTGAAACTTATTGTGAGCATTTTTTGTTTTCTAGTTAGGCAACATTAAAATGACTTAACCAAGAAATAATTGTCGCATTCGAAATAATCCAAGCAAAAAAAAAAACATGCTTTGTTGCACACACACGTTAGAAATCACTAGTTCCGTGCAAACTCTTCCCACCTATCCCCCCAAAAAATATTACTACAACTTATAAAAACACTTGTTGTTTATTTTAAATAATTTTTCAATGTACACTTCATGATCATATTATATTGCTCAATTCCTTATGTATATAAAAATAAGCTAATTTGTTAAAAATAGCGCTTAAAATCCCATTCATGTTTGAGCAAAGAAATAGCATCGATTAAAAAAGGAAATGCTGGTATATCAGCTGATTTAAATAATGTAATCATAAAACACACATAAGTATTGCAGATATAAAAAATTAAAAATCGTATTATTTTAGACTATCACTAATTAGGATTGATATCCATGAGCTTTAAAACTGAAATTTTTCTAAACTATTTTTTAAGGAAATAAAGATTAGCAAGTGGAAGAAAATGAGTGCAGTGTGGGAATGTCCTCACGAATGCTTTGTTCGTCTTGTTATGCCCCCCCCCCCTACTCCTTAGAAGCAAAGCGAAGCAGATGTCATCTCTTTTACGGTAGAGTGATATTGAATAATTTAAATGTTAAGTTTAATACATCAGGCTATTATTTGCAAATTTACATTTTAAGTTAATTTAGTAATAAGATTATTAGAGTTCAAATTCTGTTGTTTTGAGAGAGAAGTTTTTTGGCATCCCCTTTCGCTCTGGGGGGTTTCTTTCTCCCTACCCTCTCTAGTGTTTGGGAACATCGCACACGGCTCGGGTTACATCCGGTATGTGGGCAGAATAGGGAGTGTTCCTTGTAGTGTCAAAGGTTGCCGGGGCGATGTTCAAGACACGCACAGCTGTATGTCGGTAATCAGCCTCTATATTTCTACGAAAGATCAGAGGAGAGAGAAGGGAGCTCTTTGATTATTCCTAGTGTCAATGACTATATGTCACACAGGCTATAAAGAAAGATTAGCTTTTACTTTCTTGTGAAGTTTGAACTGAGCCAATTTTCCGACCAGAAATTACTTTATTATGAATCTATATCCTGATATACCCCTTACGATTACAACTAATTAAATGGGGAACCAGGTTTATCATGGTCATGTTATATCAAATACATTTTCTATACGTTTTAAACAAATTTTGTTACATAATGCTTAATTTTTTCTTTCTTAACTAAATTACCACAAAAATAAATCTCGGCCAATGATACAGCTTTTAGTAGATATAATCCATCATTAGAATACAGAGAATAGAATAATATGAAAATTGTGTGAAATAAGCAAAATAAACTTCGGTTTTTTCGGTCAAACTATTGAAAAGGGTGTTTTATCAAATTTAATGCAGTCGCATACTATTGAAATTGAGGCAACACATATCTACGAATCCAATGTTTCCGTGTTATTTATATAGCAACCAATATCACAATGTGTCAACAATGTATTATGTTCTAATTGTAAACTATATTTTAGATTGTCTCATTTCAAAATAACAAATGTACTCGTATATGTTATCAGTTGTATAAAATATGTTTAAAAAAATATGTAACTTTTGCAAAAGTTTACCAAATTTGTAAAAATTTATGTGTTTTACCAGAGTTCCAGTTTCATATACGTTATAGGTGTAATGATATTTGGTTACTGCATGCTTCTTTAAAAAGTTTGTTTTTATACATGTATATATATATACATGTGAATGTATAATGCAATTATTTATGAGATCAAATTTTCTTTTACTTCAACAAAAAAAAATGTTATAGTTGAAATTTGATAGAAATTATCTGTGTCATCACACATTTTGCGATATTAATAGCTTTACCAGATTTTTTTACTCACTTTGCATGATTAAATTTTTTTACTTCATTATGAACTAGAATTGGCACAATTAACTGCATTTAACATAGAATGAGAAGTAATGGATCTACACTAGGGGATTCAATATTATCTTTGATTCAAAAGTAGTTTTTTTTTAAATTTCAGAATCTATTAAAATGAACATGGAAGAATAAAAAATAGAAGAAATACAATAAATATTGAAGAACAAATAAACTATTTTCAAAGTATGTGTATGTTTTGAAGATTTACGAAACAGAAAAAGCTTGAAGGGTTGGAACTTGATAATTAAATTAAACAGGAATTCAAGTATGATCTCCATTTATTTAAAAAGTGTGTTTCATAAAGTTAAAATGTGTTTTAAAATTTTAGGGTCATGCTTATCATTGGCAAATGTTGCTTGGAGCACCTAGTCCTGTCGGACTCTAAATCTCCTTTCAGGGATCTTTAGATGACTGTAAAAATTTCTACCAATGCCCATTGTAAAAAAGTTATTGAATTTAGAAAATAATAAATAATAGAAAATTACATTAAATAGCTAAAAAATTAAATTAAAATTAATAAAAAGCTCTTTTAAGAACTCAAAAAAGCATGAGAAAATGTAGTCTGAGAGTGGGCGGGGCACAGGTCATGCTTAGAAATAAAATCAGTTTTATAATTAGATACATTTCTATGGATAAACTCTTTTTAAATTGGAAAGGATATAAATTTACGACAGGAAAATCTTGTAAAAATTCTGACCACTTTTTTTTAAAAAACATATGCTTTGTATTTTTAAAGACTTAAATAAAAATAAATTTAGAAATGCTCTTAGTAATTTGTAAATAATTGGCCGTATGATTTTTAACATAGAGAAATGCATCCCTTTTATTACTACTATTAGTTCACTCTCTCCCTATGTATACATATTTATTTATATATATTAACTTAAAATTTTCAACTCCCGTTAATAAAATACTTCCTATTCATCCATTCAAAGTAGGAATCGACTTAATTTTTTCATATTATTTAAAATAATTTATTGTCACGAAATAACTGTGTGAAATTGTAGTTTCTACTGTTGATAAGGTAAAAAATATTTCAATCAACCTTTTCGCTCATTTTGTACGCATTTAAATAAGGGAATTTATTTTTAATTCGGCATTCAATATAGTTATTTTAGTAAAGGAAACCATAAGATAGTATCGCATGGTTTCTTATCAAACGAGAATTCTTACATTTTAAATTTTTATCTTTCTTTTTATAAGAAAACTTATTGCAAATTAGACATAGCTTGTAACATTTAGGATTTTTATTCCATCTAATTAAAAACTTTGTCACAGACAGTATGTAATTAAATTGTTGACTAGTTCAAAATCCAATTTCATTTGGTAAAAAAAAAAAAAATGAATCGCTTACTCAAATATGCATTTAGCAGTAATATGTAATGAAATCCTCTTTTCATTCGGCATAAATATGGAAACGAATTGGGTCGAGTTTATACATTATATGTATAGATATGATTATACTATGGTAGGATATACTAATTTTTGTTTGAAAATGAGTTATTTTATAATCTGATTTAGCTTTCAAGTGTGAGAAAAAATATTGTTACTAGTTAATTTTGCTCTTTTATTTTTACACAGAATATTTAGTCAATTTTTTTTTTTACTAAGCTTTTAAAAATTTTCGGATTGTATTAAAAATACCAGAGAAACTGGATTCATTGTCAGAGTGAATTGGTGTGTTAATAAAACAAGTATTTACGATTAAACTTTAATTTGATGATCCACAGAATGAGCGAAACAAATAATCGATTTAATAAAAATATAATCAATGAATATTTATTAGCACAATGTGTATAAAATTAATTAAACATTGTATTCCGTAGTGCAGAAAATTTAATATGAAAACAAGCATTTCACACACAAATCACTTTAATAAACGCTTTTTATTCTGTATCAAATTACTTACCCTTTCGACTTACAGTAATTACATTTTTGAAAGATCGCCTCTAAATCACTTCTTGGTTTTATTTGAAATACTTATTCATAACCTTTTGGAATTTCAGGTCATGAGTAATCAATCGTATTATTTAAATTAAAATTTGTTAAAAACCCGGAGCTTCAAAAAACAGTCATAAACAAGAATGTGAGCGCTTTCTGCTCGTAATCGTATTACTTACCATACAATTACATAATTCAACTTTTTATTTAAAAAATATTGAACAAATCAATAATTTAAAAAAATTTGTAGCATGTATCTAAACTTGCAATTTCGAAAAAGATGGTTATAATAGATAGTTTTATATCTATCCAATATACTTTCCACAAGAAGCCAGCTTACACCGTGCGAATACGTCTACGTCAACGGAGAGAATGAAATGTTTGGCATCGTATTCAAAGCAAGCGCCGATATTGGCGAGAAAATTGCTTTACTCTGTAACCCTGCAGAATGTCATCCCCCTCTTTCCTTCCCCTTTACTCATGTCATCCCCCTCCTTCCTTCCCCTTTACTCATGTCATCCCCCTCCTTCCTTCCCCTTTACTCACGTAAAAAAGTTCTCTCTATTTAACGACTTCCCCTAAAGTTTTGCTTTTTTTAATTTGCGAGTTATCGTTGGCTTTGAACCTGCAAATATACTGTCAAGTTTGTATTTGGGATTCAAGTGCTTAGATTTGTTGATGGCATTTAATAATTTTAAATTATTAAATTTTGCTATTTTTATATTGTTTGAATTTTTTGTTTCTTAGACTCTTTTGCAGACTCATTGATTTTCTAGCTTCTGCCGAACGATAAGCTTTGCGATTCAAATTATTGAATTGTTTTTATTCCATTCTTTTGTATTTTTTATTTTATGCTTTTATTTGATGTAAATTTTCATTTACCGTTCATTGATTTTCCACCTTGTGCTGTGTGATTGCCCTGATGTAAAGATTTTTATGCTTTCATTATTTTGATACTTTTTTGAGAGCCCCTTTTTTTTTATAGATTTCCAGGTTTTTAATGCAAAAAGAGGATTAATTGATTTTCTAATTGTGTGATGCCCCCCTCCCCTCGCTGATCTCTTGAGTGTACAATTTTTTTTGAAGCTAAAACTGGAGTTATATTGATCAATATGAAAAATAAGCACAGACATAAGGTAAGTTTATTCTATAGTATCATCAGTTTCTTAAATAAGCAGTATCAAGAACAAAAAAAAATCAAATAGCTCTGAGAATAATGATAGTAAGGATAAATTGTTTTGGAGATGCTCTTGTTACAGAAGGATATTTATTCACAAATCAATGTAAATTATATAACATGTTGTATAACATTTTAATGAGAAAATTGAGTTTTAGTAAATCAATGTGTTCAAATTTAACTTTCCTTTATCATTGTCCATATCAGGAGTATAATGGTAAATTGAGATATATAACATATTTGCTAATATATAAAGGTGAAATTCGTGGAATAGAAAAGAATAAAAATGAATTAAATTTGGCAGATATATTAAGTTTTCAAATATGGTTAGAGTGTATTGAAACCAAAACTTCTACATCCTTCAAAAAACATACTCGTTGCAACTTAATTTACAGAAATACCATTTTTCTAAACTTGAAACTTCCGAGACATAAAAAAAAAAATTCTAAGAAGAGAAATATCAAGTCGTAGAAATATCAAAGGTTCTATACTACCAATTGAATATGTGGTAGAATTGCTATTCATAAGGATGAAGGGATCAGTGTAATATTTTTCAAAGCATAATCATGAATTGAATTCTCAAAACTTTTCAACCAGTTTATTAAACTTGTAGGGAGTTCATTATAGCTTATCTTGAAGTGGGTATTGAAAAATCTAATGTATTAGAATATATATGCAGTAATTGGAAATGAAAATTGATTGAGATAAGTGTCTCATTACTTTCACAGCCCAATAAAAAAGATGCTGTTTCTATCATCATTATTATAATTAAGTTGCAAAAAGACTTGCACAAAGTATGGTTTTAGGACCTGCTAAAAACATTTCCCAGTAATTAAGCTATAGGGTCACTAACAGCTGAAAAAAGAAAGAAAAACTGTTCTAAAATACAGTGTATTGACTTCACTCACTGAACTAATAAGTATGTTTTCTGTTTACTAAATTTAATTGTACTCAACGGGTAAGGAATGGGTCACCCTATAGCTCATTTTATTACTAATTGATACATTTCCTTTGGCATTCTCAAAGGAAGAGTGCCCAGTTTAAATTTTAATTGAATTATGCCAATGATGATAAAACAGTTTCCTGTGCTTTGAAATATATTTGGGTATGGTGTTAAACATTGAATTTGCTAATAGCACCTTCATTGTGTTTGAAAGAAATGATTAAATGACCTTGTTTCTAGTTCTGAAATAAAATCTCTAATAGTTCCTTTGGAAGTAACAATTTCTATAAAATTTAAACAAATCTTGGAAAATTTTAAATTTGTGTTTACTGATAAAGAACTTTCTTTCATCAATATTTTGATGATAGTTATTGTAATTGAGCCTACTAATAGTGTATGTAGTGTCATCAATTTCTGCATGCTTAATTCTGGTACAAATACGTATAGTGAATTTTTACACAATATTGGTATTAAAAACTTAATTATTTTAAAGGCAAATTTAAGCATTGAAGGAATAATTTATTTGATATTTTGTTGAAAATAGAGAATGATACAAACTGTATATATTCAAATTTAAGTTGCACTTTTATTCCTATTTAAATGCTGCTGATAATTAGGTGTGGCATAGAACCGAAGGTGGAAAAATTCATTGGATGGGAGAAATTGAACATGATACTGATAGTTAAACCAAATGCAGTTTCATGTATGTATTTAAAAGTTTTTGAAACTGATAAAATAAGGAATTATTCACTTCCTATTAGTTCTCATATAAATTTTTTTAACTTCATAAATATTGGATATAGATAAACTATTTTACATTTTAAAAAAAATTTCACAAAAATGTGTTAAAAATTTGGGACGTGGCTTTGAGCTCATGGTGGGTTAAATTCGAATAAATACGGTATTTAGAACATCAGTGCAGAATTTTAAGTGGTACGCTCTCCAGTGTTTATTGTCACAACCTATTTTATGTATTATAAGGACTTAAGTATTCCTGACAGATACTTATGCAAAGGCTACAAATTCATGGTTGGTGAAATTGCAGATTTATTTTACATTGTTAAAAAAAGATTGTGGAAATATGTTTAGAAAGAGGGAGATGGTCAGTGCTATTACTGGTGTGCAAGACAGTCATGTTTAGTTTGGTATGCATGTGAATGTGCAAATAATCACGCACTCAGTAAACACATTCATAAAACTTGTTCATAAATTGTTTGAGATTCCATATTTTGAAAAAAACTATAGTTTCAATGCAATTGAACCAATTGTTGAAAACATTGAATGTACTCTTTTTTTTTTCAGTTCCTTTCATATTGCAGAAAGTGGCATGGATTCTTCTGCTGAAGAAACTAGGAAGATCCAAGAAACTCAGCTTCTGCTTGCTATATTAAATTGTTTAAGGCAAGATAAAATAGTTCAGTGGACTCTCCATCATACTTTAATTGCAGTTTAAAACAATTGTCTCAATGTGTGATTCAATAAAAGAAGGGCTGATTCTCATATACCTCTCAGTTACCATTTAAACAAGCAGTAAATATTATATTAGTGGCCTTCAAACTGTTCTGATTCACAGAACCCTTAGAGTTACCAAGTGTTTAAAGGGGAACCCCGTTCCACTTAAACACACTCTTATAAGAATATATCTATTTAAAGTAGATCACACAACATGTTATAGGTACTTAATGCAAAGACAATTAAAGAAAAGTATCGTATTTGTTATTAAAATGATTACATAATTGTTAATATAATTTGCTCATTAATAATATTGATTTATGCTCCAGGTGTCACCTGCATATACATAATAAATAATAAATTGGATTTGTGCTTGCATTTTTTTGTGCAAATTGTCAAAGTCTAGATCTGTTAAAAGCTTTTCAAGAAATTCGAGGGTGCCCAAGGTAAATTTTTAACCAGAAATCAAGGTCTTGTTCATATCTGCATTTTGACATAGTTCAATCACTCTTTCTTGTTCTATCAGTAATATAAACCCTTACTTGACTGAAATATTGAAACAAACTCTCTCTTTTAAAACAATCCACAGAAAACATGAATCCACTTTGTACACACTTTCATAATTGTTTTTTTAATTCATGGAACCCCTGTATATGTCTGTGTTTGAAGACGACTGATGGAAACCAACTAATAGAGTTTTAAAGGGAAACTTGAGAATATTCCTCCTTTAGCTGTCAAGAAAGGAACCAACAGCATTTAAGCACAGACCAGTCAGCATTACTCAATTCAAAAACAATTTGCAGGAAATGAACTATATCTTTAACACCTGATATATGATTGTGTTGTATCCCAGTTGTTTTATGTATCCCAGACATTTAGCTATGTTTTTATGTTACCATCATATACTTTTATATCTGATGAGAGGTGGCAAATAATTTATCAAAAAAGATACATTATCTTAAAGAATTGTCTTATGACAGTGTAATTGAAGCACATAATTTAAAAATCATACAGGATAAAGATTCTGGAAAGTTACGGTAATGGGAATTTTTTTTTTACTCTTAAACTTAAAACCGCAGAATTCATTTTCATCCCCCTTAATGTGTCTGGTCATTGAGTTTTATTGATAGCTGAATTAAGTCTCAAGAAATTATATTTTAATGATTCTTTAGCTTTTGGAAATGAAGCTAGGTATATTAAGCTGATGGATTTATGGTGAATAAGGTTAAATGCTTTATTTTGTTAAGAACAAGATTCACATGTTTCCTATCCTATTCGTCTGAAGCAGTCTAATAAAATGAATTACAGTGCTTTTACATATTTATTTATAAAAATTTATTCTTTTTAATGTAATCAATTTTTTCAGAACAATTGATTCATGCTTACTTCTGTTGCAGGTAAATGTTTAATAATATTAAATATATTAGATCAGATGGGATTAATGCCTGTTATCAATGCAAGCAAAATCATATACATTAGGTAAGTTTTATATTTTAATTTATGTATATAAAATTAACATTATTTGTAATTTTGATACTATTTGTGTGTTATTAATTATAAGGAATAGACCCTGGAAACACATATCTATTTGGAACAGAGGCAATGAGTCCATTCACCATATTTCATGGACAATATAGAAAGTGGCGATGAAAGTAATGACATAATGCAATTGTCTTTTTTTATGGTATGATACTAATAAGGATTTGTTATTTTTGTGTCTATTGACAAGCTAGTTTTTGATGTACTGTATTTATTTATTTGATGGTTTTATGAATACTTTAAGCAATTGTAATTTTTCAGGTTGCTTTATATTTGTTCTGTGTATCAACCAGATGAAGGTTGTAATGTTCCATATAATAAAGTTTTGAACAACTTTTTGATCTTAAAATGTTAGATGGGATTTCTTGCTGTGGTGACATGTATATTATAACTGCATCACAGTTGTGAAAGACTTTCTAAAGCACTAAAGATTGTGTAAAGTAGTAGGTAATTAATATTTACATGAAGGGAAATGCAATTTAAGCTAATATTTTTAGTTAGTAAAGCACTTTTCTTCACTTGTCTGCTTTTTAATTTTAAGCCTTTTAACAATACTAGTTACACAACACTTTTAAAACCAGTAGACATGATCCAAAACCACACAAGAAGAAATAAGTTTTTCTTGAATCGAAAAACCTTGTAAAAATTATGAAAAATCAATTATACAAGTTCAGTAAGTATGTAAGGTTATTTAAATTTAATTTAATATTTACATACAACATAAATACATTTTAGAGGAAAAAAACATTTAACAACGCATGTATTTTATACAGAAAATTATAGGAATGCATATTTCTTTCATAAAAGGGATAAAAAAATTTTGCTTCAAAATTCTAGAAATTATATAAATCAATTATTTCTTCAATACTTGTCATAATGAGTGCATCTCTTTCTGCGAGATTCATCAAAATCGCTTACTTCGTGTTCATCCATTGTATTAGAATCCAAAGAAGGTTTTCAAGTAAAAAAAACCCAACTTATTTCTTGTTTTGCAAGTTGTTTATATAATACTTGGTACCCAACTAAACAAATATGAAACTTTTTTTCTGAATATTAGGTCTCAATTTACTTTTGGATCAGAGTTTAAGAAATAATTTTCCATATGCACTAGATTTTTTAAAGATTTTCAGAAATAAAACTAGAAGTTAATTGATGAGTTGAGCCTTCTACATAACAATTAGCAATCTAAAATCTGTTAGATTACATCAGCTATGTTAAAATAGAAAGGTTACTTCTTAGACAATGTAAAAACATAAGTTTATTTTAGGTCTGTTTGCACTAAGTTACATTAAAAGTTCCTATTTTAAAACTTAACTTATATTTAATGTTTTCTAACATTAAAAATTATATTTTTGTTTTGGTGGTTTTACAGACTATCTCATTAATCTGTTGTTTTTTTAAATATTAACACAATTTTACAATTACTCTATTTCTGTGTAAAATAAAAGAATCACTAACATAGTTCATTATTCTAAAGAGATATTTCAAATTGTGAGATGTATGAAAGAACTATATCTACTCATTTCAGTAATAAAACACATCTATAGTGAAATGTAAAGAAAGGTACCAAGCAAACTCGGATGCGTGTAACAAGACAAAGTATGCTTTATAGCTAGGGGGAGATTGCAATGTCGGACCAAAAGTCAGTACCGTTTCTCGGTATTTCTTAGAACTTAATACCGGGATACCGGTTTTCTTACCGCTATTAGAAATTTTAGGAAAAAGAATACACAGGTGTTTCTTTGTTTTACTTGCCAGTTTTATTAAAGAGTATAAATATCACAAGAAATAATTTGTAACTTATAAATTATAATATATAAAGAATCACACACAAAAATAAAGAAAGGAGCATCTTATTTATTTAAATCGCAAAAAAAAGTGCAAATATCACTATTGAGTCTGTGGTACTATTACAAATTTTTGAAATGTTCTAAATGTTTGAAAAATGTTCTTGAAAAACGTAATGCATCAATTGTACTGTCATTAAGACTGGGACATAATTTTGTGCATAAATTACCAGCTGTCGAAGATGCTCTTTCGGCATCTACGCTAGCTGGTGGTACTATTAGCAATGCGCGATATACTTTTTCTAAGTATTTACCTCTAAATCCCACATCTTCAAATAAATCGATTTCTCGTTGGATGATTTTGGATATAGCTGATTTCTGTGCTGTATTTCGGTTTGTAGAAATTTTTTTAGCTGTCGGCTAATTTTAATTTTTGTTCAAGAGACAGATCCTTTTCACTATTGACTTAAGTGCCATCATCTTCGATAATTGTACCTTATTCTTCTGAATGTGGATTGGTTTGTGGGAAAAAAATGTTAAGAAAATTTACTTTAAACTTGATCAAATTTGATTTGGTTAGTCTCTTTTCTTCTTAACTCTAGAACATTTTTTACACTGTGCCATCACATTCTTTTCATCATATAAATAAAGAAACAAAACAGAAGTATTATCAACTGTTTTTTTTTCTGTTCTTTAAAGTTATTCTTATTCATTATTATGGGTTATTATTTATGAATATATACAGTGGCCTAACGAAAAATTACTGGGCCCCCGCAAGGTCAAGTCTTGGGCCCCATGCCGGATCTTATATATATATACACACAGTTGCCAGAGAAAGTCTACATTCACTTACTACTGCATACATAAACAAAGAAGGGGGGGGGGGTAAATGAAAATCGGAATTTGAAATTTTTTTTAAAAATTATATTTTATTTAGTTCATTATAAGTATTGAGAACAAAACAAAGGTAAACTCGGTTTGCTTTCATAGCTTTTAAAATTAAGACAGGTTTGTAGCAATAACAACAAAAATCAAGTAGAAAAATTCTGCGTTCACAGTTTTAGTAGTAACTATAAAAATTATTTAAAAAGGATTATAAGCTGGTTGAATAACCCCGTCTTTTGAAAATATCCTGAAGTCGTTTCTGCATTGAATTAATAAGTCTAGTGGTTTCTTCAGGGCTTATCTTCTCTCATTCGCTCTTTAGAACCCTCTTCAACGTATCCTTGCTAGATATATTGTGTTGACGAATTCTACACTCCAAAAAATCTCAAAGGTGTTCTTTAGGATTCAGACCAGGTGACTGCGGAGGCGAGTGCAGTTGATTTGGGACATCATACAGGAGCCAAAGCTTCACTACCTCAGCGGCATGCTTAGGATCGTTGTCGTGTTGCAAACACAACGACAATTCTAGGCCTAGTTTGGTGGTATTTTCCTTTAAATTGTTTTTAAGACATCGAGATAATCCTATTTGTTCATAATTTATTTGATATATTCCAACTTTTCAACACCATTGCTCGCCATGCCCCCACACCATAACACCACCGCCGCCTTGCTTTACCGTTGGTTCTAAATGCACATTTGAAGCGCTGCGCAAAGTTTTCTCCGTACAAATTTAAGACCTTTTATGCCAAAAATACAAAATTTGCTCTCATCGGAGAATATCACAGAACTCCGGAGGCTTATGAATATGTTTTTTTTTTGCAAAAGCTATCCATTTCAGCCTGTTGTGGTCATTGAAATATAAAACTTTTTGCAAGACAGTCGACTACGGTATCCGGCCTTTTTCGAGATTTTTCTTGCAGTATCCGCACAAATGTTTTTCTTAAACTTTTCGTGAATGTGTGTTTCTATTTGAGTTGCATTTATAAGTGGATTTTTTCCCCCACCAAGGATATCATATTTGGTTTTCTCTGATTGTGAGTTTAGATGGACGACCTGAACGAGGTTTGGATGTGTAAACTCCTGTAGATTTAAAGATATTAATTACACGTTGGATAGATGAATACTGCCGTTCAACGGATCAGGCAATATCTCGACGACTTTTTCCATATTTTAACAATGATTTTACGCTCACTGATACTAAAATCCTTCTTTTAATATTTCATGTCCATGAATTGCTTCGTATCTAACAAAAACGTTAAAATTATTGCGTCACAACTTTCTTAAGCTATTTTACTTGATAACGGAATGCAAAAACTCGGTGAACCTATAACGCCTATTGATAAAAATTTCAAGAATATTTGAAATAGTAAACGCACACTTTTTCTGCCTACGATTTGTGTGTGTACTTTGCTACAAAACTCCCGTTATCTTATGCAATTTTATTCAAAATTAACGAATTCTTGTATGCTCAATATTTAAATAATAGTAAACAAATTCATGAAATTTGTGAGAAAAAAAATTATATTTCTATTAAATTTTACCTTTTTTGTATGATTTGTTATGGGTGAGCGCAACTTTTTCAAGCAAGTGTATATATATATATGTTTTTACAAAGGATTACCAAACTATAACATAATGTACCTTTACACATCACGTAAAAATATTTAATGTTAAACTTATAACTGAATACAAAATCAACCGGAGTCTGAGTAAACGAAGTAAATAATGTACAACAAAAGAAAGTATTAAAAAAAATTCATTATAATGTGGGAAATCTAACGACAGATAACCTGGTAACTTAAATAAAAACGAACACTAAGACACTGTGAACGATGAACTCTGCAAAATAATTTTCGATGTGAAATTCTCTTACGAAAGAATAAAGTATCACTTATCTAATTCTTGGTTTCTGCATCTTGGGATAAGTTTGATCTAAAGTTTGATTACATTCGAGCATAAATACTGTAACTTTAATGATGAGAGTTCTTTGTATGATGCAAAAATGATTCCACGAAAAAAGAAATAAACTGATTCATTCCATTATGCTTCATTTGATTGAATACTCATAAATTTAGACCAAATTTTCCTTTAAAATCCTTCCTGTGCTTTTCCAAGTATCATAATATTATTTTACTTAAAAAAAGCATAGCAGATGTACGTTATTTACGACTTCGCTAAATGAAAAGGAAATACATGGGGAGGGGGGACTAAAGACGCGATTTGTTGCTTCGTGAAAAGTAAATCATATCTTTTTTTCCCCCTCCCTACAGCTAATGTAAGTTATACTATAATAATAACAGCAATGAATTTTTAAATTTTCCCAGCATTTTATCCCATTCTCAGTCTGATTTTTGTTTTATCTGTCAGTAATTTTGGTTTAAAAAGAGAGAGAGAGAAAACCCGCTGAAGAAAAGTATCTTTCGTCACGGGGATTACAGCAAATAAAAAAAGGTTTTTTGATTTGGTTATTGTATCAAAGATAACTAATAAGCGTTTTAATTTTGAATGACTTTAAATCGCTTAAAAATTCGATTTTAAAAAATGCAAGGCGAATTTTGAGAAAATCTACGTTTATGGCGTCAGTCAGGCTGTGGGCCCCCCGCAGTGCGGGGTTGTGCATTATCAGACTATGAATCCTGTGCTAGTGCAATATCGCTCTGAGCTGTAATAGGACAGTTTTGACCTTGGATGATTCACACAGATATTTTATAACTTCTCTTGATTGTACGATGCAACTTTGTATTCACAGTCTAATTAATTTCGCCCGTTAGGGAGACATTTTAGTAACAGGGTGCTGACGGATGAAGGAAGGCAGATGAGCTTGGATATGTTATTCCTTTTTCAACGAGAACTTATAGTTAAGAGTAGTGTATTTAGTTCTTTTTGTCAGAGAAATAATTTATGTCTATATTTTTAAGTTCAGATTAATAGTATTTTATCCCGTTGTATCTGGCAATGAAAAAAATCAGATGATGGATTTAATGAGTTGCGTTAGAACTGTAGAACCAGCTAGAAAAAATAAAACAATAAGAACAACGAAATGAGTGGAATATAAAGACGTTTAATATCTTCACCTTCTGAAATGGATGTAAAGTTGTTTCATTTATAATATATTTGGATCATGGTGCAATAATTAACACTATAACGTAAACTCAAAGACGTATAATATTTTGCTATGTTGGCGATCCCTAAACATAATTTAAAAGATTTCTAGTAAATACCGAAAAACCGGTATTTGAACTTGTGAATAACGGTATTTCGAAACTGTATAAAAGACTCAAAATACCGGTGTTCGGTATACCGGTATTGCAATTCCTAGTTGTAAATTATGTAACATTTCAAAATATATTGTACGTTTTGGAGGAAGTACAAAACTTTTTTTTAACCGATTAGTAAATAGTGCTAAACATGTATGATTTTATTACAATAAAAAATATTTGCAATTTTACCAATTTTACTTGTCATGGATAGATAACATATTTATATAAATGTTTCAATATTTATTTTTATATTGTCAAATAACGTCATTTGTGATGAGATATTTTTTAGAGACTTTCAAATCTCTTTCTCTCTCACACACACATATATTTTTTAAAGTAATAGAATTTTCAAGAAACCAGTAAGGTTTCTTTACATTCCTCATATATTTTCCTAATTAATCTATCGTTTTAAGAACATGCGCGCCCCGCAGTTCGAGAGACGCTCGTTTACACAGACAACTTTTATGAAGGGGGTTACATTTAAAAAAAAACGAAAGCACCGATACATTACTTTTATCCAGAAAATCAAAAATCTGTTGGTCTATGGAACGGGTTTGAACTCTCAAACTCCACCCCTATGTAAGCCATTGATTGCTATGAGTACAGTTTTTTAAACAAGGGATTTTAAAAGAATGCGAAATATGGAGCGGTTTTCAATATTAATTTTATTTTCTCCCCCCCCCCTCCCTCCATTACTTCTATTGGTTCTAGAATAAATGAGAGCTGACCGGAAAAATTGTTATGATTGATCTTTGAAATGCACAAAAAAAGAGAGAGAAGAAAAAAATAAAGAAAACATTTAATATTTCATCAGAGCTTTCGATTCTTTGAACTTGTCAGTATTGAATTGTAACTCTGAATTATTTTTCTTTATTCAGCTTTTTGTGGGAGTAAACTGATTTTTTATTATTATATTCATTAATGCGGATCCTCCCTCCCCAAACAGATGTGTTTTGTTTCTGTTTATAAGTTATTTTTAACACGCTTTTATAAGTTTCGCTTGCATGTAACGGAATCTTGGAACTCGATTTTTACCCACTTTAAAAGGTCGGATCAATTCGAAATTTTTCACATTTGTCAAGGACCGATGACAATACAATAATTTCATAATTTTGTTCCATTGTCCTTTTCAGGATCGTCAGGAATAAGGATAATCAGATTTAGCGTCAATTCCATACACCACTTCTGGATTTGGCGATTTATTGCATACACCATTTTCAAATTTGTCGACTAATTTCAGATTTAGCGACTAAAAGAATAAGGTGTAACCCTAAAGTGAGTGTTTTGAATTTAAAACTAATTATATGCAAGTATAAAATACACTTGCGGTTAATAGAAATTTAAAAAAAAAGTGTTCTGTATCTGAGAAAGTTGAGGGTGGGTGTGTGTTAGCAATTCTTACCATAATATAAACATTTTTCTGAAAATGAAAATAAAAAAAGGCTCGTGTATGTGAAAAAAATAATTTTTGTTTTAACTGCTAAATATTTTCCATTTTTATAAACCAATACATTTAAAGTTATGATACGATTGACACTTAATATTACCATGTTTTTATTAACTCGCTTTCTTGAATGTCTGTCCAGGTGGAATTTTGTAATTGATTAAACCGTTTAACTTCCCAATGAGTTGCAGATTTGAAATTTGGTCTATAGCTCAGAAGTAGATGACAATGCATAAAAATGTGAAGAAAGAAAAAAAACGAAAAGGAAGAATTTTATACTTTTTTGTCCGTTATAAAAACACGGTACATTAAAAAAAATTTAATTCGAACTTTTTCTCAACACACTTTTATTTTTTTGACCTGTTCTATAGAGGCGGAATCTAATATAAGGATACGGGACTCATCAGAGGCCTCGTAAACGGAGAGAGTAAATACACTTCAGATCCGTTAATTAATATCCATTGAAGAGTAAGACTAATTCCAGCAGCCACGTAATTCCAATTTCAAATATCAAACTCAAGGATAAATTCAACAATGAATAAATGACAGTTTAAAAATTTTTTAAAAAAACACGTTTTTATTGTAGATTGAACTAAAAAATGAAAAGTAAATTATAGTTTTAAAAACAAATTAAAAAACACGCTTTTTTCTGAATCAAACTAAAAAGTAAAAAAATAATTCTTCACATAATAATAAAATGATGGACGAGAAAATTAATGTCATTGGGGTAAAAGCGTGGGGTGTTCTATAGATTAATCAATTGTTATAATTTCTTACTTCCGAAATGCTGAGTGAGTGTAAAAATGTAGTACAAAGCACCCCACTCTTTTACCCCAATGATATTAATTTTCTCGTTCATCATTTTATTATTATATTAAGAATTATTTTTTTACTTTTTAGTTCGATTCAGTATAAAAGCGTGTTTTTTAGTTTATTTTTAAACTACAATTTTTACTGAGAATTTTCAGAAACGGTTGTGGTTCATTAGAACTCGTAACCGTTTTATATACAGAGTCGAACCTCCATATTACCATTCTCTATATTGCGAATTTTTTTATATAGTGAACTTTTTCCTAGAACCAAAAACATTTCACAATTTTCTTTATAAAATAACCTTATTATACTGAAGTTCATTTTCTACACTATGAACTTTTTTCCCTTGTGATTCAATTTTTTTCTCCCTATTTTTATAGTATTTCTGGACATTTTAAGTTATTACATTTTGTGGTGGTTATAAATATATTAGGTGCCCAACTCACCGAGATCAATATAATTCTGGGCGTTTCATCTAAGAAGTACAACCTTTAACCCCCTTTGTCCAGTTCACTATAGAAACGTCTTCGATATACCCCCTTTCACTCGCAGGGGAGTTGTCTCGTGCCCCCATGTTCCTGAACTAGTTTCCATTCATTTGTAGTGTTGATGAGTCGTACTGGTTGACTTCGTTTTTTGTGGCTCGAAAATGTCAAAACGTAAGTGTCTGAGCATAAAAAAAATAATTTATCAGAAAGTGGATAAAAGCGTCAAGAAAAAGGATATTGCTTTAAAATTTGGTATTCCTCCAGATAGCTATCAACTATTATGAAAAATTGAGATAAGCTACGAAATTATGATTCGTCGAATTATGAAGATGACGATGAGGCAGCTTTGAAGCGGATATACACAATATGAGATAAAAATGTTCCGATCTCTAGACTTTTCGTAATAGAAAAAGCTCTTCAATTTGCGAAGGCATTGGGATACGACCAATTTTTAGGTAGCAATTGATGGCTAGAAAAATTTAAGAAAAGCCTCGAAAAAATACGCCTGAAGTGATTTTTGGTGCATTGCAAAGATGTGAGGCGTATCATAAAACAAAAAAACTCAAACAAAATTAGCAGATCTTATGAGTAATTAAATTTAGGGACGCATGTCGTAATATATGTTTTCAAATTCTGGTTATAAAATAATGTATGTTTAAAATTACTTTTTGCTTTAAATGGGAAAATGTCCTTAAAATTCATTAATTTTAATATAAAATTATTTTCTTAATGTGTAAAATACAGTGTGTTCCTCGACATTCTTTCTCTCTTCTTCTTCTTCTTTTTTTTTTTTTTTTTGCTTGCAGTTTTTCTCTCTCTCTTTGATGGGTAAGATATATAATTTAAATAGATATTATATATAAACTACAAAAAGATGTGAATAATTATTTTTTAATAAACAGTGTTTATGAATTTAAAATTTGTTTTATGATTTATAAAGTATATTGAAAGATGAACTTCAATAGAACGAATTTTCCATATAACGTAATTTCTTTCGGAATTTAGCGACTTCGTTGTATAGAGGTCCGATTGTACATATATTTATTTCTAGAATCATTTAAGAAGAAGGTACCACAAATATTCACTACAATTAGTTTATTATTTATTGCTTGAATTATATTGTATGTCATAAAATTAGACATGATATCATTACGTAAAAAAAAACATTAGCAAGTATTTGCATTCCGAAAAATTTATTAGTAAAATACAAAGCCACTAAATGTATTACATGTTTTGATTTTGAGACTCCTTAGCTTTTTAATAAAACTGTTTATATAAGGTTAAAATTTATTATCCTTCAAAAAAAAACAGAAGTGGTGTATATATATTTCTCAATTTCAAGTTTTCCTGTCAAAAATAAATTATGTCTCCCATTACACTGAGTCCTATTTTTTAAAAAAATTATATTGTTCTGTCAATATTGAGACGCTTAATATATTAATTAAATGAATAATTGTTCCTTTGAACAACATCGAATATTTCTTTGCAAGCATTTTTTAAGACTTAACGCAGTTTTTCCAAAATGCTTTAACTTGCACACACACAGAAAAAAAAACTATTTGATTTAGTATTTGTTTAAGACAAAAATGATCAAAGTTTACCGAAATTCAACTTTGAAGACGCAGGGGATTTATTAATCAACATAAATCAACCTGAAATCTTTCAGCTTAGATTTTTTTTTTTTTTTTTTTTTGTAATCTTTTTTCCCTTTATTTTCCACAGCGTGAGGATTTTGGGCCCAGACCTATTTAAAGTCCGACAAAGAACGGTCTTTTTACTGGAAACAGGATTCGAACACGAATTACATAAATGTTAAAGCATTCTTGTCTAAAGTGCGACCCAAACGCAAATTATAAAAATATTTCAATTTACACATTTTTGTTTTTAAGAAAATAAATGCAGACATAAATTATGCAAACGATGCTGCATTTAGTTTCGATTTAATTGAAGGGTTTGAAAGAAGACCAAGATTTTCGGGAAAATGACGTGCATTTCAATACATTTTCTATCCCGTTTTCTCTAGAAATAAATAAATTACTTTCAAATCTTCAAATGGAATGCATTGAACTGCAAAGTGACATTCAACTGAAAGAAAAATTTGGGAATGTTTCTATACTGGAGTTTTATAAGGATTACCTACACCGCGATAAATATCCTCATTTTCACACTCATGTTTTATTTATGTCTTCAACTTTTGGCAGTTATTTTCCAAGAATGAAGCATACAAAAAACAAAAATAGGACAAAGATCACTGGCAAACATCTTGAAAATGCATTAAGAATTGCTACTTCGTAAATTGAACCCGATATCTCGATTTGCTTGTTCAACACAAACGCAAACTCATTCATTTCATTAACTTGATTTTTTTTTCCATTTTTTATTGAATCCAAACAAAATGAAACGAAACTTTTACAAATTTAAAATAAATGTGTACCTATTCATGTCTATAATTCAAATTTTAAAAAATTATAATAAAAATAAGTTAATTTATTTTAATGAAACTACATAGAGTTAATTTTTATTTCAATTTGTTAAAAAAATATTGTATGTGCGGCTCAGAAAAAGAATTAGTTTTGCAATGCGGCCCACAAGCTGTCATAGTTTAGACACTCATGTGTTAAAGTTTCAACATAATTTTAACCCGGGAGAAGGCTGGTATTCAAGCACGATACTAACGTTAGTTGTCGCGCGGGGTGACAGAGTGACTCCAATCCTTTTTATATAATTTTTTTTTATTGTACACTATAAAAATCGTAATTCCAATGTTTACAGGAATGTTATTTGCGGGAAACACTCTCATATTTTGTTCAAGTTATTGTAGTTTTATTGTCCTTAATGATTGTCAAATAGTATGTTGAACATTTTCTTGCTTGTGTCTTATTGGTTGGGAGCAGTGTGTCTTGTAGTACATTTTTGGCTTCATATCTTTCTTGATGGAGTTTCTTAGGTAATACAGTAGACTCTCGATAGTTCGAAGTTGGAGGGACCAATGAAAAACTTCGAATTATCAAGAGGTTAGAAAAAATTCCCAAAATACGCGAAGGGAAATTTTTTTCCTAACAACATTTAAATTTGAAACTATGTAATAAAACAACAATTGTGTACAAATGTATAAAAAAATTTTAAAGTGTTTTTAAGAAGTACTTATTATACGGTATAAATATTTTACAGAATTTAAAGGTCCTGTACTAAAGAATACATACATACACAATCCAACAAATCTCTTCTTCACAATAGCGAACCATCCTTTCTGAACACATGTGTAGCAAGGCCACGTGTTAAACGAAAGAAATGGACGGCTGACAACAGGTGCTATTTGTCTATTGTTCACTTAAAGGAATGAAAACAATAAAAGCGTCTTTTTGCCCGAGGAGCCTGAAAACACTAAGAAGGGGTTGCAGACGAATGGTCATCAAAAAGGTTACTTTACAGGGAAGACACACAAAGACAACACAAAACAAAACTTGAAAGCTCCAGCCTGTTTATTACAGGACTGCAGATGACAGTGAGTGTACGAATTGTCAAGAGTTTTATAAGATAATTTCGAATTATAGCGTGTTGTAATCTGGTCAGCCACAGATTTTACTTTGAATTTTTGAGTGTACCAAAACGTATTGTTTTAGTTCGAAATATCAAGAGTTTTTCTAGGGATTGTGCATATACTTCGAATTATCGATAGGTTCGTATTATCGAAAGTTTGAATTATCCAGAGTCGACTGTATTTGAAAATTTTCCTTAAACGCTTCATGTTTATCTTTTTTCTGAAATTTACTTTCGCCATCATGATTAATGTTCATTATTTCATCAAGTTTTCCCCTTGCTTGATCAGTTTCAACTTCATCCAACAGAGATTGCAGATGCCCATTTCTTTTTTTTATATTCTATTCATTTAGATTTATAAACCGCAACGAGTCATACAACACAGGTATCAAAACCACAAAATCAAAGATTTCGTGCGCCTGTGGTGACTCTTTGCCCCGCGATACAGCTTCCAGATTAAAAATTATTTTATAACACCGAAGGAATACATAACCGAAATCTGTCATGAAATGCAATTTTCAAATATGTAAAAGAGAGTTGAAAAATGACAATGACTGATTTTAAAGCATCAGATAATTATTATAAAAAAAAGAGATTTTCTTCGATTAAATAAATGGTTTGCTTGAAAAATACTAAACTGTTTGATAATATTTTAATTTCTTAAAAATGTTAAATGTTTAAAAATTCTATATGAAATATTCAAAATGAAGCAAAAATATTGACCCTCTTCTGATTTTATATTTCATTGTTATTTTCATAACATTCCTCAAGCGATTGTCTTTGTTCAAAGCTTTGGAAGGAAGGAGTATAAAGTGAACCAAATCAAAATACAAATTATTGTCAAATGAAAAATTATATAAACTTGTCGTGACTTAAAGCCACCCCTTACACTACTAACTCCCTGTCCTGGACTACTGGATGTGTAGGCGGACTTAAATGATCAAAAGACATAATTGCTAATCAAATAGATTTATTGATTCTAATCACCACATAAGTTTAGACACACACAATTCAGTTAAGAAAAACAAATAAGAGTGGAGTACGAAACGGGGAATCACTATTAGCGGAATATTCAGAACGTCAACTGAATCTAGGAAAGCTTAAACGCGCACAAGTACAGCTACGCCACGTACGAATATTCGTAATATCTTAAATAAAATCACTGACCTTATGTTTTACATCGGCTGTTCCTTCGTGATGATTTCTGCCTTTTTAATGGCTGGAAGAATGGGAGAAGAATCCACGTTCTGTAATAAGGATTTTCCTATGTTCAATCCGCTTCTCCTCGCGTAGCTCCACACGTAACAGGCTATCTACGATTGTCAACAACTTCTTGCTGACGTCTCGATCTTTAGTTCACTTAACTTCACTCTACTATCACTTCACTTTACTAATTCTCTTAACTCGCGAAATCCGAACTTATATAATATATCTTATTTGCATAAATCACGCCTGGCTTTCGTTGAAGATTGGTTGAAATAAATAAATTTTAAGAAAAATAGAGCAGGTTAGTTAAAGACCATATAGATCCGTCACAAACTTTTTTATAAAAAAATTCATTGATTTTGATGTTTGTTTAACATAATTCGACATTTATATATTAGAATGTATTCAGGAAGAATTAAAAATAATCGATGAAATTGTTTTTATGATGCTTGTATTAGTAAGACGACCAATTTTTTTGATAATGAAACGGAGGGTGAAATATTTAAAAAATTACAACTTAAATATATGAAACATTTTATTAGTCCAAATAAAAATTCCTTTCATCCCTTTTTATTAGTTACTTAAATGAGTATTTTCCCATTGAATGATTTTTTTCTGTCATTATATCATTTTTTAATAAATCTGAAATTTAGGAGCAAGAAATATCCTTTATATTGAACTTTATGGCAATTGCTACAGCTAAAGTATCAACATTCAATCTTGATTTCTCATTTGTGCAAAAATCCTTACCAACTGAAAAAAGAAACGAGCCTTACAGTAGTCGCATATGATGTGTAACATCTGACATGTTATAGTGGTAAATACGCAATAGTAACTTAAATCATCAAAAAAATGAATCAGCTATGATTGAAAATAATTTTCTATCGAATAATTATATCTTTAATGCAAATTTTATTTAATTAACACAAGCAGTAATGCAGTTTTTTATCAAAATAAATTATTATTGTTCAATTTGGGGAAGAGCGGAGACTTGTGATAACTATGGTGTAGCGGCTAGCTGAGGGCCTTGTCAGATAGGTCACATGGATGGGCCGTGAATATTCCGAGTGTGGCGTCAAAAAAACCTCAGAGTTATTGCGATTTTAAAAAATTTAAAATAGTTAAATAAAATAGCAGTGGGGCATCGTATCTCATCATCGTATCGTATATCTCGAGATATGACGTAATACTATCGAACCTCCTAGCTTAATTCCAAAGGGGGGGATTTTTACCCAACCCCATAGGAATAATATGGATAATTTAGTGCTGGAGCTCCCTTAGACATACCAAAAGAGGGCTAAGTGGATAAATGGATGGGTCTTGCCTAGAGGAACCTGTGGCTCAAATCTCAAAGCAGAGACTCAAATACACATTACAAGATATTACAGATTTAAAAAAGTTTAATAAGTTTTAAAAAGTTTAAAACGTTGAAATAAAATACAAAGAATAACCCTATGTGCAAGAAATTCGGTGAGAATATACAATGGAGGCAGAGAGATCGAATGAGCTAGGTCCGAGTGGATTGAGAGGCTCAGGTGTTGAGCTATTGGCAAAATGCTGACCAGGGAGGGGCACCTAGGGGTGTCGAGTCCTTGTATTTCCTAACCAAACAGGTAGTGTTATCGATCCCCCTAATATCAACCCATATCATCCAACAAATGGCACCATAGAACTAGCATAGGGATTGATATTTTAGTGTGTTAGCCCTTCCTTGCCCAAAACAGGCATCATTAGTAAAAAAAACTATAAAGGGGGGGGGGGGACAAGCCAAGTCAATCGACATCACCACGGACGCTCATTGGTCACATCAAATAGCGCGCGCTTCCCCGGTTTCCTGTTACGCATTTCCGTCCCTTTTCATGAAATCACTACTACAAATATCCAGCAACCGAGAGGAATGATGTTACACATCAAAAATTCTTTCAAATGCTGCATTAGTGTTCCAGGGCAGCACAGCGTGAATTCAACAAGAATAACTAAATATTCTTATGAAATGTGTTTATTCAGAAATAGTTCAATATTTCCACCCATCTTTTATCAATTTCAACATGCTGATTTTCCCACATTGATCAGGTTTATTAGAATTTAAATATACATCCAGTCTTCTAATTTCTTCAAACAAAAATTGTCATCGATTTTAATATCAAGCATTTCTTTCGATAAAAACTCAACTCAATTTTCAATATCTGTCCACTTTACTTGCGATGAAGTCAAAAAACACCATTGAAAACTGTTATTTTCTGGGATATTTGTTTCAGATCATTTTTCAACAAATTGGAAACAAGTTTGGTAAAAATTTTGTACTTCGGTAATAAACTTTTCCGTTATGCCTGGATTTGATTTTTCTTAGCTTGGCAATTTTCTATTTATCATTAGAGGAATAAATCTTTCTTCAAATCGGGATTTTTATATAAGGACAAAATAGTTCAACATAAAACTAACTTCTGTAGTTCAAATATGTTCACATTTAATCTTTTGCATCGTTTCGTGGAAAATAGATGCCTGATTATGTACAAAATACAATAATATCTCCGATAATTCTTACTGTACCGGCACATGATGTGCAGCAGTTCGTCCTGGTATCTCTGAATATAAAGATTTTAAAATATCAAAAAAGAGAACAATTAGGAGAATTTTTTTTTGAGGAAGGACAGAACTTATAAAAGAAGGGCTGTCCTCCCTAAAAGAGGAAAATTGGTCACCTTAGTATTAAAGTACTGATTCTCCATGTATATTTTTATTTGTAGGGAAAAGATAACAGCATGAAGAAATGAACAAAATGAAATAATAACAACAATTTTTAATCAATTACAAATTATTAGAAAAGCTCTCAAAAGAATGCAAGATATTTCTTCATTACAAGATTGTGGTAGAAAAAAATTTGGAAACATTTACTTTCACCAGTATAGAATATAAAAAAAACTTGTCCCTTAAAATCTTTAAAAATTTTCTAAATGAAGCACTTTCTTTTCAATATATCTGTAATGAAATCTCACGCATGATCTGAAAAAAATTTATCTGAAACAAATTTGAATATACGTATGAAACAAAATAAATGTAAAATTTGAAATAAGGACATAACAATCCACAGAGATTAAAAATATTTTTGTAGGAAATATTTAATTTTTCAGTATTTGAGAATCTATTCATATTTTATAATTGAAATACAATCAAGTAATCAAAATACTTAAATTTATGCAGCATTTCTTTTTAAATGTGAACAAAAATATGCCATTAGATATGAATTATTCTGTAATTGCTCCTGTTAATTTTGTCTTTGTTAACATTTTGACAAATATTACGGTACGAAAAACTATATATATATATATATATATATATTATAAATGGATGTTTGTATATATGTCAACCGATCACTATGAAAATTTACATGTATATGTATTTTTTGTGGAGAAGGTTTTTACGCTATTCTCTTTGTTACAGCTCCCCACCAGGTGGTCGCCAAAAATGATGTCAACATAGCTCATGACACCAATATTTCGCAATGTTTCCATTGAATTCAATGGAAACATGGCGATTAATCGCCAATATAATGTAAGAAACGGTGTTGCTTGCGAATATTACAATTTTAACATAAAATAAATACAACAGAAAGTAATATTAAAGTATTACACATCCAGATATAAATTATTTACACTATTTTAAGCGTTCATTACACCAAATTTGTAACAATGTGTTACTTTTGCTAAGCAGCTTTGGAAGGGGTTTTCAATAATTGACTCTCAATAGAGTTACAGGGTGTTTTCAATAAAAAAAAAAAAAACTTTTCATGAGCTATTTGATCTACAGATTTAAAAATGAACAAACATGCTTTTTTTTTTGTTTTGTTCAGCTGAGATATGCTAAGAGCTTTTTTTTGTTTAATTTGCAATTAACGTAAAATTAAATCATTAAAAACTTCTTTATCCTTCAAACTGTATTGTTTAAATTTTTCAATTCACCCTTGCGAAGAACAGGTATACCAGCAAGAGTAACTTATATAAAATTTTAATACATCTTTTTATGAAATTTTTTTTGTTTTGATTAGTGCTTGAAGATTCCAAAAAATGTATATATATAATAAATTACACCCAAATGTTAGGATAATTATAATCCAACTCTCACCTCTTATAAAAGTAAAATTCAAAATGATTGCGAGAAGTGTTTAAGAACAACTTATTAAAAAATATTTAGTAATTTTGTTTGTTTATTTTTCATTTTAAATGGTTTATATATTTCCTTTTGCTATACTTCAAATGAATACTATAATAAAACTGCATTCAAATTATCAAGAAATAAATCAGTAAATGAATCTGTTGTGTATTTGAATGTATGTTTATGTTAAAAAATTATTTCAAATGATTCTTTTATTTTACTTATTTATTGAGAAATAATTTTAACACTAACGTGTTCAAAAAAATGACTCTTTTCTTACCTCAGCATTTCTCAAACTGTGGGGCACGCCTCTTGGGGGAGGGGGCATGGCAACTCTACGTGCAAGGCGTGAGCACATCAAAAAATCGAACATAAAAGATTATTTTCTAAAAAAAAATTATTTACTGAAAGAAAATTCGTAAATTTGTCCTGACATAATACACTGCTGGCCAACGTAAATGCAACACCAAGAAAGACAAGAAATAGCACAACAAAATTTATTTTGTAGATAACATGTTGACCAAGTATCAAATGATTAACTTTATGGACTTCTGTGAAGTGTGGTTCCTGTCAGAATCAGTAGCCAGAGTAGCCCCCATTGTTGCAGATCACCACTGCCACACACCTCGGCATTGATTCAAAGAGACTTTGGGTGTGTTTTGGGGATACAGCAGACCAAGTAGCTTCCACATGTTGCCAAAGTTGATCTGGTGTGGCAGCTGGGGGTGTAATCTAGGTCAATCATTGAGTAACCATGGACCACATGTTTTCTATCAGTGAAAGATCTGGAGAGCGAGCCGGCCAGGGAAGCAACTCAATCTGGTGATTGACGAAGAACCTTTGGACAATGCGTGCCACGTGTGGTCGCACAATATTCTGTTGAAATATGGCTGTGGCCAACTCCTAAAGGTAAGGACGGACAACTGGCTCCAACACCTTGGAGATGTAGCGCTGGCTGTTTAAAGTACCGGCAATGCGTACTAGAGGAGTGCGAGAGTGATATCCAATATCGCCTCATACCATAATACCCGGTGCAGGACCAGTGTGGCGGTGCATAACGCAGCTGTTCAGCATCCACGGTGTCTGCAGACTCGAATCCGACCATCGTGGTGTTGCAGACAGATGCGTGACTCGTCAGTAAAGACAACTTCATTCCATTCTGCAGCCCACATCCTTCTTTCATCGCACCATTGGCGGCAGAGACGTCTGCGGTTATGCGTCAAGGGTAGACCAAGCAATGGACGCCTTGCGGACAGACCACTCTGCTGTAAACGGCGTCGAATGGTACGCGCAGACACTGAATGATGCGTTACAGACTCAATGTGCTGTGCTATGGTTCATGATGCGACTGAGTGATCCGTTACTGCCATGCACACAATTTGCCTGTCCTCATTTGAAGTGGTGCACTGAGGTGGATGCGATCGACCACGTATGTCCGTCGTACCCTCCTGCATTCAACGGTCACATATCCGCATTACAGTTGTTTGATTTCGTCCAACACGACTACCGATTTCCTTGAAAGATAATCCACAATCTTGGTAGGCCGCTGTCCTTCCTCTGTCGAACTCGGATACTTGATCAAAAGCTGATCGCTGTTTTCTACGAGACATAACTGGTCTTTTTTTGAAAAAACCACAAGAAAAACACAATTGCCGAACTTGAAATCTTCGAAATCTCCAAGCCTTAAATAGCGTTTATGAGGTGGCGCCACTGGCGTGTGTGATTCGTGTCTGCGCTGAAATTCTAATCCTTTGCATATCTCACCTCCACTAATGCATGTTGTAAATTTCATGTTATTTGCGTGCTTCCTTCAGGGTGTTGCATTTACGGTGGCTAACAGTGTAAAAATACACTTAGCACATTTATTGTGTGTGTAATCTGTTCTAATTTAAGAACTAGAAAGAAAATGTAACACAAACTTTTCTTATTACTTAAGAGTAACTTATTTTAAAATATCTATTACTGAGAAATAACTCATACAAAATTCAATATTTATCTTAATAATTTGTGTGGTTTTCTTTTTATAAAGGTAGGAGTCAAAGTACATTGTCATTACATCAGCGTTTTTCAAACTTTGGGGTGCGCACCCCTAAGGGGGTGCGGGCATATGGAAAATAAAAGGTTTAAAAAAAGTAATTTACTGGAATGAAGTAAAACACAAAATACTTTCTGACACAATAAAAAAATACACATTTACACTGGTATAATTTGTATATACACTGGTGTGCAAAAATTAAGGACGAAGTCGAAAAATTAGCATATCAGCTGAATGATGAGGCAGAGCGGACAGAAAGACCAATCAGGAGATTAAGTGAGGTGATGTACGGTAGCACATGCGCAGATATGCAGGTAGACGTAATGGGGGAGTGTCTGAGTAGTAAAGCATGTTGTCGGTGTAAGATTAGTATTCTGGCAAAGAGATTGCACACCGTATAACAGTTAAAATCACACCGAGTTGCTGCCTCAGCGAGAAATGGCGAATACTCAATCTGTTAGACGACATCTGGATGCTTTTACCCGAGGTCGAATCATTGGAAGTTGGAGGAAGGTCGCAGTGTGACAAGTGTGGCTGCAGAGTTCGGAATTGCTCACAGCATCGTTTCTCGACTTTGGAGACAATTTCAAACTACAGGAACAGCTATCCGGGGGTTAAGTAGTGGTCGTCCACGAGGAACCACACCCGCAGATGACCGGTATATTGCCTTACAGGCCAGAAGAAACAGGCGGCAGACAGCGGGAGAAATCGCTAGACACACGACACAGGCGACTGGACGACCGATATCGTGTTTTACCGTGGCCAGAAGACTGCACGGTGGTGGTCTGTTTGCACGACGCCCTGTACGGTGTGTACCTCTAACGCCTGCTCATCGGAGAAGGCGTTCTCTGTGGTGCCGGGAACACCGGAATTGGAGAGACAATGAATGGGGACGAGTACTCTTTACAGATGAGAGCAGATTCAGTCTGAGTAGCGATTCTCATCGCATACTCATCTGGAGAGAGCGGGGAAGCCGCAATCATCCCTCGAACATCATTGAAAGGGACAGGTATGGAGGTGGCGGTGTTCTCGTTTGGGGAGGCATCATGCTTGGTAGTCATACAGACCTTCACATCTTCGACGCAGGTTCAGTCAACGGGACCCGTTATTGTAACGAGATTCTTCTTCCATATGTGCGTCTTTTTAGAGGTGCTATGGGTCCGCAGTTCCTTTTCATGGACGACAATGCACCATGTCATCGCACAGTAGCTGTCGAACAGCTCTTAGAGAGTGAGGATATTGAACGTATGGATTGGCCGGCACGATCTCCGGATCTCAATCCCATCGAGCATGTATGGGATTTTCTAGGCAGACGCTTGGCAGCTCGTACCTTACCACCAGTAACGATTCCGGAGCTTCGATTGGCGCTGCAAGACGAATGGGCAGCAATGCCTCAACACAACTCATTGACACCCTCATTCTTAGCATGGGCAGACGCTGTGAAACCTCCCTAGCAATTTGGGAGATCATATCCCCTACTAAAGACCGGATATTTCTTACTGGACACCCATCACAGATATTCGGCTTCATTCGCATTGCGCTCCATGCTACTTTTCAATAAAGCTTCTTTTTATCCTCTGATTTCTCTTTTAGTAATGTTGCTTACATTACTCATGTCCTTACTTTGGGTTCTTACGTATTAATTGTTGATTTGAATTCTTTGTACAAATTATATTGAAAAACGTCTCGTCTTAATTTTGACATTATATCATCTGCGATATTATTCCACTAAAGCTATTCTTTTTTATAAAAAAAAAAAACCACTTTGTTTGATTTGCTGCAATCACACGATGAGAGGTTTTTTTTTAATTACCTTTTCGTTTTAAACCTAAAATGTACTACTCTTTCAGAGATAGAACTCAGACTCAGAGAAAAGTTCTTGTAAGGTGAAAAATTCATCACTGTTGTTATTATTGAAATACTGTACATAAGCTGTAGAAAGAACAGAAGAAAACTTAATTCACTTTTCACCAAAGTAGCAGAATATATTTGCGGATCATCTGTTTGACCTTCGAAAGGAATTCTCTCTGGTATGGTTTTTCTCTTAGGGAAGTTGTAAATAATGTTTTTTTGTTGCGCTTTTTTCCATGTGAAAGAGTTTTATGATTTTTGAAAAACCCCGATTGCACTTTGAAGAATTACGTGCCAAGGTTTATTTTATGATTATTCTGAAACATATATAAAGCGTAATGAAAAACGTTTTACACAATTCTTTTTTAGAGCAAGCTATTTATTAATTCCAACAACAGCCTCAAGATAGGGGATTAAGATCTCATCAGAGACCATGTGTCCCGATGACCATTCTACCCTTTTTAGAACTACAGAAATATTTTTATATAGAATAAATGCAATTTTAACCCGAGAGTGGTCGCGTGAGGCGCAGAGGCACCCCAGGCTTATGAAATCGTTATTTCTGGGAAAACTGTCTATTTGTTACCAATGGCCTCTTGATAGTATATTCCTGTATGACGATCTTAATGGAAACTAAAATGCATTTGTCACATATCCCTTTCTTTTTTTGCAAGTGGCAAGCGTTTTTTTACAATATCAAGGTACTTGTTTTAACCGAGTTCCCCGCGCGACCACTTTTGTTCGAAAATATTTTCTATGAATATACTACATTTTCTCCCAATGAACAATTTATGGTTTTGATTGCTGTGTTGTACGACTTATTATCATTTATAAATGTAAATGAGCTGAATATAAAAAAAGAAATGGGCATCTGTGATCCATATTGATGGAAGCTGAAACTGATCAAACAAGGGGAAAACCTGCTGAAATAATGCATATTGGTTATGATAGCGAAAGTAAATTTGAGAAAAGCGATAAACATGAAACGAAAGGAAAACTTTCAATTTCTATTTAAAGAACTCTATCTAGAAAAATATGAAGCTATAAGTGTACCTCAAGACATACTTCGCCCTGTCAAAAAGACACAAGCAAGAAAAGGTTCAACAGCATATTTGTCGATCCTCAAAAAGGATAGCAAAACTGCAATAACGTGAACGAAATATGACAGTTTTGTTTGTAAAAAACATTCCTGTATAGTCAGCGAAAAGTGTTTGTGATTTGTGTCCTTTATTAAGATCACGCACATTTGAAACATTTTAGTTCAGTTTTATTGCATTTTTTCTCAAATTATCAAAGAAAGATTGATGCATCACATTTAAATGGTTCTCACTCACTTAAATTAAAAGCAACGGAAGTAAAATTTTTTCGTTGATTTTTCTGTATATTTATGTACGTGTTAATTTTTTTTAAAAATCAATTTTAAATTACAAATCAATTTGTATGAGCAAAAATTAATCTATAACTATTTTTATTTTTATTTTCAAGGCATGTTCTTACGTTTAAGTACAGTTTGCATAAAATCCACTGCATATATAGCTATAAAATTTTACAGAGTTTTTGCAAACATAACAATCCATAAAATGAATAAAATGAAATTTTAAAAAATAAATTTATAAAAATTTTAAAAATTTAGTGATTTTAATTTCTTTTAAATTTTATGCAGAAATTGTGCTATATCTAAAATTTGTGAATGCTAATTTTAAAAAAAAATTCATTCACTTTGTTGAAAGTTTGTGTATCTTATAGTATACAAAATATCAGCACTATAGGTAAAGCAGATTTTGAGAAAAGTGTAATCACCAAAAAAAAGAAAAAAAAAATGCATTTTTTGTGAGAAAATTGAAAATAAAGATATTTTCATCTATGATTTGTTAAATAATAGTTTTTTATACAATAGAAATTTATACCATTATCAGTTGGATTATTTTGCATCATTTCGCAGTTTTTAAATTGTAAGTTCAAAATTCTAGATTACTTAGAAGTCTTTTTAAAAACTCTTTCCCTACTTCATCAACACGTGTTATCAACGATTCCCACCTTCTTCGATTTAAAATACCAAAGTTTTATGTCTATAAGTTTTAGTATTTTTACTTCCCTTTGAGCAGCATCATTGCAGGATATTACATAATTCTTTACACATATTTTTATTGTTATAAAAATACACAAAGAAAATGCCTTTGATGAATTTAAAAAGATAATTTAATGTCTAATTTAAATGGAACTCTGTTTTTAAAAATTATAACAAAAGAATCTCTGTTTTTGTATTCGTTTGTATGAATATTTATTTATTTTAAAGTAAAATCAATAATAATAAACATATAGAGTTATTCATGAGCATTCAAATGTTAACAATAAGCAGTTAGAAATAACGAAATGTCTATTTTACAAGCTGTATATTTAATTTAGAATAAACCTAAGATCTACTTTGTACTATATCCATTTGATTTTCATTTAAGAACTACTCAGAGTATTTATCAATGCAAAACTAGACATAATAAACATTCAAAAAACAAAATCTTACTTTAAATTTTTTTAACTTGTTATTTAAATTTCCCGTAATTTTTGAGCGAAAAATGTAAAATTTTCAATAATTTTGAACATATAATATAGAAAAATCACATTCTTTGCATAGAAAAATTAGTTTTTTGCTATACATATTAAATGCAATACGGATTTTGAAGAAAGTGTACTTGAATCACAGTTACATTACATTTGGTGGAAATTTTAATTTTATAGCGTTCTATTTATCAAATTCTCATAAATAATGCATCTATGGATACAGCGATGTGCTCTCAATTTTTTAAAAGTAAAATTTAAAAAATGCAAAATTTGAAGCACTTTCCCGTTCTAGTTACCTTAAGTCTTTCTAGCTTTATAAATATTAAAAATAACACAATTATTCTTCATCGGAATGTTACATTCTTTTTCATTATTTAAGCTTAATTCTAAATGCTAATTCTGTGAGGCTTAAAATTACAGTTTGCTTAAAACTATTTATAATATGAACATTTAGGAGGTGTGTTGGAGTGTCTAAATAATATGGCGGGATTATAAAAAGCAAACTTTTATTTCCAACACAACAATCAACAACAAAATAAATAAGTTCCGATATATATATTCCCTTCGTCAGAGTGGAATTCTGGGAAGACAGAAGAAATGCCAGAAGACATTTCTTCCGACCAATGAGATTGAACAACCAATAAGATACAAGGGATCAATAATCTATACTGTTAGTAAGAATCATCCGATATGATTATTAATGATGATCCGATATGATTATTAATGATGATCCGATATTATGAAAGTACACTACACAGTATCCCCTCAGTGACGAAGAGAACGGCATAAAAATATATACAAAAATAAGGCAAAATACATAAATTGCACAATAAAACAAACAATTATTAATTCACAATATAATAAGAGATATAAATTACTAAGAAGAAATTTGAATTAGTTGGTTAATCTTTTAGGAAAATGTACATGTCTACCAGAAAGCGTGGTTCTAGTATTTTTATCAACAGTTTTATCTTCAATTTGTTGCTTGGTGAGAGGTGGTTCGAAATCTAAATTATCCTTTTGTGAATTAAAATCTTCTGAAAATTCAAAAGCTGGCTTGCATCTGTCTATAGTGACAGTTACATTTTTATTATTTATATCAATGACAAATTTTTTATCGGATCTACTTTTAACCAAATGAGGTCCAGTGTAAGGAGGTTAAAGGGGGTCGAATTTTGTCATTTCTAAGAAAAACGTGTGTGCATGAATTTAATGATTGATGTACATAACTTTTCGTACAACTGTGAGAAGTATTGGACTAAGTTTTCTCATCATGGTAATTAATTTTGAAACATAAGTGGGGTTCACAGACGTCTGAAGAGATTCTGTAGATATGAGATCAGATGGTAAACGCGCGCGTAAAGTAATACCATAAACTAGTTGAGAGCTTGTTGCTTTTAAATCGTTTTTTTAATTGCTGAACGTAACCCTAACAATACGATAGGCAAAATATCGAACCAACCAGTGTCCTCATGAGCAATAATAGCACTTTTGAGATGCCTGTGGAATCGTTCTATCATTCCATTACTTTGGGGATGGTAAGAAGCTGAATGGATTATATGGCTGCCCAACATGCTTGTAAGCTCTCTCATTAGAGAAGATTCAAAATTTGTCCCTTGATCAGTTGTAATTGTAACAGGCGTGCCGAAACGGGAAATCCAACCATTTAAAAGTGCACGCGTAGTGGTTTCTGCCAACATGTCTTCGGTAGGAATAACTTCAGGCCACACCTGGTATACCTGTCTATGATAGTAAGACAATATTTATATCCTTTGGATGGTGGTCCAATATAATCAATATGAATATATGCAAATCGAGCATCGGGTAGAGCAAATGTACTAAGTTGAGCTTTGGTATGTTTGAATACTTTCGCTCGCTGACATTTTTCACAAGCTCGAACTCTGTTTTTAATGTCTTTTCTCATTCCTGGCCAAAAGAAACGCTTAGAAATTAAATTAGTAGTAGCTGGAAACATTTCGGCAATTGTTTTGTTTGGTTAACTCATTTAACACACAATCTTCAATCTTTATGTCTTCGAAGATCATCATTGATAATACAAGTCGTAATAATGTATGACCTCTGATACTTCTTGAATAAGCGTGACTATTCAACATTTTATCGACTAAATTTTTTAGCATATATTTTACCTAGAGCTTCTTTGAGTACACTTTCGTCCATTATATATTCTAAGGATCCAAGAAAGGACATGAGCATATGATATCCTCCTAATTTAACGACTATCTTACAAAATTCTGAGTTAGCATCTGATGCAGCAACTATTTCACGAGTTTTAGAGTAGAAAGTTTGATCAAAAGTAATTAAACACTTTTTTTGGCCATGTAACTTGGCAATATTTGCAGCACAATGTAAAGTAGTATAAATTGTGTCTACGTTACTGGTAGGAGGATCAATAAAAGGAAGAAACATAACCTGAGAAGTAGAAATATCCTTATATTTAGTGAGCTGTTCCAGAAAATGAGGAAATATTCTTCGAACAAATAAGGGTTATTTAAAAATATACTTGATTAATGAAAAACTATTAATAAATGTAATGTAATAATTAATAAAAATGCTACATATTTGTAACTATATAAATTTTTAAGGTTTATAGACTTTATACGGCGTGTTATATCATGTGACTAACGGTTGACCTTGCGTTATGCTGTAGATAGCTAAGCGTTGCACGTGCAGCGCCCTCTATCTCAAAAATGGTTTGATGTATAAAAAAATGTTTCAATAAAAGTTATAGAAAACGTTATTCTCTACAATATTTATAACAAATGTAAATAGCATAAAAGCCATAGGAAACGAGATTTTTGCAAAAAACCGTTTTTCTTGACCTTTGACCTTGAATATCTTAAGACGCGGACACGAGATTTTATGAGACTTTTGAGACAACATTTAGAGTGACAAAATAAAGGTCTATACAAATTTTCAGCTTATTATCTCTCATTCCGCAGTTGACCCTAATTTTTGACTAAGATGACTGGACTAAAATGATTTCTTGATTTTAAAGGACAGTTCTAGTGTGAAGGAGTAAGTTTTTAAAACGAATAACAATAAAGCATTGTATTTGAAAAAAAAATAAAGTTAAAGCATATGTGAGTGACCAGTGCTAGAGGAATCGGAAAGCAAGTAAAGACTCGTCTATCAAAATTTTTTTTAATTTCTCAGCAAGGGAAAATGGTTTCAAATTGGAAAGGAAGAAGAATCGGTTTCAGACAGAAAAAGAGTACAGCACTCTTCTGTTTTAATCTTCACAATAAAGAAAAACGGTTCACAATAAAGAACTAAACAAAGACACTCCTCTTCCAAGTCTTCTATTTAGATGAAGTAGTTTGGAACAGCAAAGAATAGTTTAATGATGGTCAACGAACGTTGTGAGCGCGACCTACTTGAAGTCGCTCCTTCACCGTCTTGCATACCTAAGGGTGTGTGTGGGGGGGAACAAAGCATCACCAGAAACTTCCATAATAACTATTATTTTATTACAATTCAAACACACTGATCAACCACAAGTGAAACTACAAGAGGAAACCCTAGGATTGATATATAAAGAGAGCAATTTATTCTAAGTGAACAAGCGCAAGTGAACTGTTAAATTTAATCTAATTCAACCTATCTTAGATTCTTAAACTTTAATCCACTAATTTATGACAGTGATAAACTCCTTCCTAAACTCACGTTGTGATAATGAAATAAATCTCACTTACGAATCACCGCGTTCTCCTGCACCTTCCTATCTTACATTTACAAAACCTTCACTTTTTTGTCAAACTAATTTAAATATCAAGGTTTTTTCTTGAGGGATGGCTGTGAATTAAAGCGAAAGTTAGCCCCAAAGTTTCCCCAAGAGGATTAATCATAAGGTCGCGTATAGATCCGTCACAACGTACTGGGGTTTCCTCACTCTTTTCCGGAATATGCTCCAAAGAACAGGTTGATTTTTTATCCCAATCCCTACTCAAAGCTACTTAGAAAGAAATGAAGTTTTTGCTCCGAGTCAGACATATCATCAGTCAAATAATCTTTGATTGCCGACTTGGGCTGCATATCAAAGGGTCCCGAATTACTACGCATTCAGTTTTTTCACAAAAACCAATACATATTTAAATTTTAAAAAATACAATAACTTCTTCCTTATGGCAAAAAAAAGAGAGAAACATTGAAGAGATTACCAAAGCTAGGAAAACCTGGATATTATAGAAAGCCAAAGAAAGGCATTGTATAAGAGACAGAGTTGCCATCAACATCCACTTTAGATGAATTTTCAGAATTCGAAATTTATTCTGAATCACACTGGATTAAAAGTGAAGAAGAAAAGAGAACAAGGTCGGCATCAAGAAATCAAAAAATGCCACGTTTAAAAAGGACAGCAAAGCTACTGGAAAGAGAATTAGTTCAGAAAAATTCTTGACTGTAGACATCGAAGTAATAAATGATACACTTTTTTCAGATGCTACAATAGACCATATTCTTAATCATTAAACAAAATTATCGTAGTTATAGAACAGAGGTCTTCAACCTGGGTTCTGCAAACCCTAAGGTTCCCTTAACGATTGACAGGAGTTACGCCAGGGATAAATCACTATTTGCTTAATCAAAGCAAAGCCAGAATTTTAGTAAAATTTATAACATGTTGAATTTTTATAGGCAGTTTGCTTGTAAAAATAAATATAAATATTTTATAAATAAAATAATATTTTAAATTTCGTAAAGGTCACTTAAAGCATGAATGGATAAATCAGAAGTCTTGCCAATGAAGGAGAAGCAACTTATCAACATATTAACAAATTCGGCGTTAAAGTCTAAATTTAAGTAGGAACAGCTCCAAAATCTTAGGTTGCAAATTTGCAGAATTAACAAAAATTTCTCACACATTATACACATTTTATTGCCATTCTGAACAATGTGTTTGAGTTGAAAATATTTCTCTGCGTAAGTGTGGCAACAAAAAATATTTATTTTATTTTACAAATGCCACACACTACAATAGCACCTATGCTCTTAGTGCAGGTGCTCTCCAATATTTTTCTACAGTTGAATTAAGGCTAATTAGTGCAGGACACACGACCAAATGTTCAGTGGTCATAGGCTGACCAGAGTCACACAGAGGACAATCCTGTGAGTTGACGATACCAATTCTGTAGAGAAACAAAAAAAAAAAACGTTTAAAGCAAATTTAGGCAGAATATGAAACCCGACTGGATATAGCTTCAATATACCAATACTTCTGCAGTTTGTGAGAAAAAAAACCAACGCATATTCCAGTTATTAAATATAATTCAGTGGTAGCTGACACCTGGAGCACGAATTAATGAGAAAATTACATTAATATTAAATAAAAAAATTTTTAATAAAAATTACAACATTTTGTTGTTGTCTTTACTTAAAATACCTATAGCATATTCATCTTTTTAAAATAATATTTTAAGACATATTCTTCTAACATTTTTATTGGATGTGGTTTCCCGAAAACACTTCATAGTTTCAAGAGTCTCGTGAGTCAACAAAGTTCTAACACCACTGCTCTAAAGTATAAGATTTTTAAATTTGTCATACTACTTCTTTTTTATTAAAAAAAAACAATTTCTTTGGAATTAAATTTAATTTGGAATTCGAATTTAAAAAGCATTATTCTTGTTGTTGCTAATACTCCAGGGTCTGACGAAGTCAGACAAGATCAATTATAAATCGTTGTCTCTCAAAAAGTTCAGCACAAGAAAGGGATCCGTGTAGATATCTTTGCTTGTGAGATCCATACAATGCATTATGTGCTCCGGGGAAGCCTGGTGATCTTGACACCTTGTACAGATGGAGAAAATTTTGTTCACCGAGAATGAAAGGCACCTGATGTGACCACTAGCAAGACGAGAAAGTGTAGTCTGGGAGCATCTATCACACTTGAGGGCTAGGGCCAATTCAGGTCCATTACCCGCATACAAATGATAAGTGGGAGGCGCTCACCACTCTACCAAATTCTGAGATATTTTTAAAAAAAGTATAATTCCAGATAGGTAGATTCCACATAGAACACCAGCTAGTTTAAAATATAATGATGGAAACTTAGTAATTTAAACAAAGTTCAGTTTCAAGATTGACATAGAGTTGTTCAAACTTGATTGTTGATAAGCTTTTGATAATATCTTTTAAAATATTTATTAAGTAACTAGCCGTTACCCACCAGCTTCTCCGGGTATTTCATGATGTTTTATAAATATATACTGTTTATATATATACATATATATTAATTATTAATATCTGAATCCTAACATTAAGAATTCGATTGTATTGAAAATATACTTATACCTGTAACTGTCGACTCTTAATTAAAAAAAAAAAAGGGCAGAACAGAACTCATTTAATTTGTATTTTCTAAAAATCTCTAAAATTGAAGTATAAAATGATGTTTGCATTTACGTAACCCTATAAACAAGCGGATTTCCGCAAAACCAATTTTTGGTGGATCTCTACTCTGTAAAATGAAAATGCAGGCCATATTTCAAGTCTAAATCTTACAAGAAAAAAACGAAATTTTTACAATCAATTCCCCCGTAATCCTGTTGAGAGTCGTTTTCCAAAATAACTGTTCTTGGCGGATTTCAATTCAACAAAAGAAAAAGGCAAAACCAATTTCATTATTATAGTCCTTGTATTTCGAAAAAAGGAAATTTTTCTCAGTACGGCCCCAGTAACCCCTTGCTCCCCTACAGGAGTTGATTTCCGTAGAATACATTCTTAGGGGATCCCTATTCAACAAATTTCAAGTACGCGGGTCTAACAATTCAAAAACAGGATTTTTTTTCTATAACTCCTCTTGACCCTCGCAACGTTCTTTGGGGATCGATTTTCGTCTTACTCTTTGTAAGAGGAATTATATTCCATGAAAATAACATGCCTACCAATTTTCAAGCAGGTAGATATAATAGTTTTAAAACGGAAATATTTATCGATTACGCCCTTTAATCTCCCGAAATGAAACGGTGGTTGATATTCGTAAAATTCATTTTGTTGCGGTTCTCTACTCTACGAAAGAAATCTGCTTACCAAATTTCAAGACTGTACGTCTAATAGTTTAAAAATGGGGATAATTATATATAACGCCCCTTGAGCTCCCGCAACGCCACTTGGGGTCGATTTACACAAACACATTATACAGGGGATCTTTAATCCATAAAAGGATTCTGATTATCATATTTCAAGACTGTACGTCCATAAGTTTAAAAATGGAAATAATTATCTTTAACACGCTTCTTAAGCCCGAAATGCCACTTGGAGGTCAATTTTCTCGAAACGCATTTTGCAGCGTATCTCCACCCTATGAGAGGAATCTGCTTACCAAATTTCAATACTGTGCGTCTAATAGTGTAAGAATCGGAATATTTATTTATATCCTCCCTTAACCCCCTTTCCCAGCAACACCCCTTGGGGGTCAATTTTTCCCAAATCCATTTTGTAGTGGATATTACTCCATGAAAAAAACACGCTACCAATTTTCAAGCAGGTAGGTCAAGTAGATTAAAAACGAAACTATTAGGTATTACGCCCTTAATCTCCCGCAACGCCACTTAGAGCGTATATTTTCACAAAACCCGTCTTGTAGCTGATCTCTATTCTATGAAAAGAATCTATTATCAAATTTAAAGTCTGTGCGTCTAATAGTTTAAAAATGGAAATAATCTATAACGCCCCTAAGCCCTCGCAACGCCACTTGGGGTCGATTTACACCAAACTCATTTTTGTAGCGGATCTCTACTCCATGAAAGGAATCTGCTTATACCAGAGTTCAAGATTATATGTCGAATAGTTTAAAAAATGGAAAGAATTATTTATAACGCCCCTTATGTCCCCGTTACGCCCTTGCGGTTCGAATTTCGCAAATCCGTTCTTAGCGGATCTCTGCTCCCTGAAAGGAACATGTCTACCAAACTTCAAGTCTGTAGGTTAAATAATTCCGGAGATATCGTGATTAGTCAGTCAGTCAGTCAGTCGTTTTTCTCCTTTATATATATAGTTTAGAGATATTTGTTCGGGGGAGCACCTAGAACCCCAACTCTGATTTTAAAAAAAATTTCAGAAACCTTCTCGTGGATATATCTAATAATTTCCCAAATTTTAACGGCAATTGGATGTATGGTTTTTGAATCTATGGAGTACAGACAGACAGACAGACACACATCCATTTTATATATATAGATTTGCACAATTAATTACGAGGAAACACACTTTGTATATTCCTTTGAAACTCTTTTTTTATTTCAAAATAATTATACTAACCATATTGGAATAGAATATACATATTGAAACTAATATTGTAATAAATATTTTCAAAGTACTGGCAAAATCAATCTTTGAAGCAGGAAGAATTTGTATATCAATATGTAATAAAAATATTTTTTAGAAAAATTATTTTAATTGTTTTTCTTTACTGAATAGTTTTTCTTTTAATCAATATTGTAATAAATTGTTTTTGAAGCACTTGTTACATCAATCTTACAAAAAAATAGAATATCAATATTGTAATAAATTGTTTTAAAGCACTTGTTAAATAATCAAAGAAAATAGAATATCAATATTGTAATAAATTTTGGTTATTTGTCTTATTTTATTTGATCAATCTTATAATAAAACGACTCTTATCGTTTGCTTGTGATTATGAATTGGAATTTAAAAAATACAACTTTAATTGTTTTTGTCCAGAAGAAATTTTCTTGAAAGGAGAGGGGGGGGGGTCTTTTCATCATTGTTATTCCTTGAACACATTTGTAAATTTCAATCGATTATTTTGCAATCGATTCATGTATTACAAAAGTAAATTGTGCTAAATCGATTGGGGACCGGTTTTATTATTATTTTTTAGCCGTGGAATCTAAAAAAAATACAGTGCAGTTAAAATTCCATTTAATTTTTGAAAATTGTTTTGATCACTTTTCATATATTGTATAATATTTGTGAATTCATCAATCTTACTTAATTTTTTAATTCAGTATTATTTAGTCAGTATGTTTCATATTCTATAACAGATATATTTTTAGCTAATATTCTAAACAGTTATACTATTCTATGCGTTAGTTTTTATTTAAAAGAAGTAAATGATTTGACACTTATAAAAAAATTGAAGTGTGTCTGAAATATTTATGCAAAAATATTAATATAGCGAATCCTGGTGGTGATACGTCATACTATAAAATAAACTTTCTTATGGATTGGATCCCTTTTGATTGTCTACACTAAATCAGTTT
>BMAO01005070.1:0-80483 GCA_019973975.1 Trichonephila clavata | reverse complement strand
TAGAAAATACTCAGAAATAAAAACCAGTTGCTATTTGTTAAGGGAAATGTTTTGTGCTGTTATCTGACAGATAGATCTATTGTACGAGGCATACCAAGCAATTAGTTGTTTTATATTTTTAAAAATATCACTGCCAATAAGCTTAAATTTTGAAGTTAAGCAACTTTGTCTTTTCTTTTTAAGAAAACCACATTAAAACTGCGTTTATGGTAAAACTAAAGACCAAAACCCAGTTTGTGTGTTGAAAAGTTGTTTATGCATCAACCTAATGCTCACATGCATTATAGGTAAGTACTATTTTATCAGGCAGAACTGTTGAAATAAATTAGATTAAAAAAGACATAAAAAGGAATAATAATCACAGAAAAAGAAAAACATGTTCTTCAAAATTATCAACATATGTTAATGTTATGTGTACTAAACTTCAAACATAAGCAAAAATCATGGCTGGTGGAAATTAACTAATCCAATTCAAAAGCATAAAATGATGAGGTATTTCTTGAGTTGGAAGATATCTCTTATGAAATATATGTTGACAGAAGGTCGAATATTTTAGTTTTTCGCTAGATCAAAACATTCCCTCTTGCAATTTGAGAGAAGTAATCAATTAGATCTCCAGAATTCATAATAGTATAAGGACTGTTCTATCAACAAATTGTTACGAATTGTTTGACAATAGTTTAAGAAGACTATTTATCTGTATTTGTATATATGAACGAGTGATGGAAAATAAATCCTTATAATAAGTCTATTTGTGTGGCTGGAAAATTTATACAAGCTGGGCTTATTTTCCATGAAATATGGTATACATAGAAATTTATGTGAATGCCTTTAAATTCTACTTTTTAATCTGCATTAATTGGGTTTTATTATTGTATTTAAATGTTTCAATTGTGTGTGTGTAGTTTAACTAGGACATTATGAAATATTAGAAAAGGCTACTAAATTTATAGGTTGTCAATATGAATAGACAAAATGCACATAATTGAATTCGAGTTTTTTTTTTCCAATAAACACTAAGATTTTAAGATGATCAATTGATTTTTCAATTGAAATTTGGTAGAGGAAAAAGATGTACTTTCCAACCGAAAACAAATATGGCAAAATAGGCGTATAAATGAGGTTATAGACCCTTGCTACTATCTTCCCATTTTATGCAGACAACTAATATGTATGATATACTTATGATGAAAAATATATTTATATCGTAAAAGATTAGAAATGGCTTTCGAAAATGCGTAAAGAAACATGTCAAAAGATATATCCACACATTAATTCTTAATACTTTAATAAAGTAATCTTACTTTTAGATAATTCTGTCACTCTTTAGATGGTAAATATGCATAAGAAACCGTTCAAAAGTGACCAGTCCTACAGAAAATGGTTATTTCCAGGTATAAAGTTCTCTCATGAAAAACCGCACGTCAACTTTTTCAAGAAAGTAACTTTTTGCATTTTTTCGTATATCCTTAAATTTGAGTATAATTTAATAGGATTTTCTGATGAGATATTGATAACTATTTGAATCTGCTATTAAGCAAAACAAATGTGTCTTTGAAAGTGAATTATAAAACTTTTTCAGTAACTATTCTTACGAAATATTTTGGATACGCATACCATCTTATTTGATTATGTTTATTGATATGTTAACGCTTACTTTGGAAAGTAGGTAGTCTTCCGTATTTGAGATGCGTTCAAGGATTGCATCAGCAGGAAGGTGTTTCAAAATTAGCAAGATCTGTAATTCACAGAGAGAGTGCTTGATGGAGTGCCGACCTCAAAAATTGAGTATTGTCACTCTAAGCTGAATAACATAATGAAACAATATAGTTTGGTCCACTATAAGCTAATATTTATCAACGCAATATAACAGTATAATTGGTGGCAAAATGATCATACATCATTCATCTGGTAAATTGTTACAACGCATAACAAAAGCCACTGAGTCCACTGATATTACTTACTCAAACACAATAACATGACTGGTGCAATTGCATAGCAAAACTGAAAGGTTTCATCACTTGAGATATAGAATAAAATAAACAAATACATCTATGGTTAAAAATTAAATCAGTTTCTTTAATTACTTAAATATAACTAAAATTATTTTCTTAGAACAATGTGCTGGATGTTTTTTAAAAGTCTTTTATGAGCAATGATTATTATTCACATTTTGTTGTATGTTGATTGGTCAGTGTGTTAGGTTATTATTGATTATATTTTACAAACAGATTTTATTTTACACTTATCTTATATTTATAAAAATATTTGTTGTTTTGCATTAAATCATAATGGGTTTTAAAATTTTTTAATATTACAGTTTTTGATTCGTAAAGAATCCTAAATGTATGTTTTCTTTTTATAACAGCGCAATACTATAAAAAAGAGGAAGTAGCCCCCTTTAACGTGTTTATTCTTAGTTTGAGGTCTTGGTTTCTAACTTGATCTGCAATTGTCTAGCTGATCGGCATATAGGTTATCTGTGGATATAAAATAACTTAATACTACTTATTAAATAATAAGAGTTATACATGCCTCCATAGATAGAAATAGCTTATTTTTCCCTTCCCTTATTTCAAATATATACGTATAATTTCTTCTTCAGTTAATGATCCGCTTAAACTCGCATTCAAATGTTCTATCAAGAGAACAACAATGTAATTTGTTCAGATCAAAAAAATAAGTTATTAGTTTTAACATTTTGAGACAGTATACTATGGTCTACATCAAACATTTCACTTTTAAAGATTGAAAATTGTATTTGTTCTAAATTTGCAATTTTGTTTATAGTTAATTTAAATTATTTTAAATGAAACGACTTAAGTCTATAGAATTCCTTATTTATAGATATATTCTTTTGGACATCCTAACAAGACTTATAGGTTCTTTCATGATATTGGTAACAATTTTGCAAATCTATTTACGTTGTTTTCTAATATATACTAATAGGTGTATCTTTTTTGCTATTATTTTAAAAATTTTAACTACAACTAACTTGTAAGTAATATTGAAAATTATGAATAGTATATTTACATATGAAATAATGAATGTGATTGGATTATTTAAAATCATTTTAAACATAAAATTCTTATAGTTTTCTATTATTTGGTGTAGGTATATCTAAATAGTCATTGTTTAGGAATAATCTTTAGCCGGTCCAGAAGATCCGAAGGATAAATCCGTTTGATTAGCAGAGTCATTTCCAAACCTCATAATCCACCATTCTGACAGAATGCGTTCCTGTCTAAAGTAACCGTTTCTTGAGAAAATTGTTTTCGATCCTGTTTCTAAATTTTGATAACTAGTTGTTTGTGAAAGGTACAAATAGTATAGAAAGTTAACTGAGAATCAAATGTCATCATTTTAAAATATTTTAAAATTGTTATCCTTTGCGTACATTACTATAGCTCATTCTTTATTTATCTTTATTAGAGAATGCTGATATTTGATACATCTTTAAATGCCAAGTGCCATAAATAAAACAGGTTGCAAGTAATCATTGCAAAACTATAGCTGAAATTGACTCAGATGGTAGTACAATGCTGACAGCATGCAACATGTTCGTAGACTTAGTTTATTTATTGTTCTAAATAAAGCTGTGAATACGACTGATTGTTGTTTTTAACACTATGATTTTTCCTTCCTTCGATAAAATCCTATCACTTTCATTAGTAGCCGGCAATTTCATGCATACGCCGTCATGATAGTTTTGCTATAGACTGCTCAAATTTCTAGTTTAATTATAAGACCCAATTTGCATTCTATGACTGAATGGCATCCAAATTTAATCCATGCTAATATTTTTAAGTAATGATAGCGAACTATCGATAACTTTATTATAACCTGCATAAGAAATGTAATCATTAACTATGATCCAGATAATTTGATTCATAAAACATTTTAATTTTCTTACATTACTAAGATCGGATTATGTATGAATACTGTTGTCCCTATTGTATAGTAAACGTGCTTGTATAATATTTAATTACGTGCTACAGTAATCTACAATGTAAAAATTTACAGTTGTAAATATTCCATCTTCTACTTTCTGTTGTTTAGACCCAAGTGCTATTTTTGTCATATTGCTGTTATAAAAGGGCAATGAATACTTATTACGAATTAATACTAAGTATGATGTGCTTGGTAAACATGATTGTTGCGACATTAAGCAGGTTGTAAGCAACATCAAAATGAGTTAAATTATTTCGTGATAAAAACTATGTTAAATTTTATTAAAAAATTATTAAAATTATAATTTAAATTGTTATTATTTTCTAAAGATAGTGATATGGAAAGATTAGTGCTCATTTAGTGCATATTTTTATCGTATGTATATACATTACGTTTGCGGATATTATTTTTCTTAAAAGTGTACAAATAGTTTGTAATTCTTGTACCCATAAACAAATACCAAATTAAAATTTGGGAATAATTTGTGAAGTGAATTATTTGCCTAAAATAAATTTAACGTAAAAGTTTCAAAATATAATAATTATATACGATAAAATTATCCCAGAAAAATTAACAAGGATTTATACTTAATAAGAGTAATGTAGAAGTAAACACATGTATATGTAATTTATGTTAAATTAAAGAAACATATTACAAATAAGGATCTTCATTGAAAAATATCCTTGTTTTTCTAGATAAATGCGAATGAGATAAACGATTTAGTTAGGAAACAAATTTAAGTTTAATGTTATACAGAATTATAGTGATATTTGTGATGTACCTAAAAGTAATTACGCTTTAAGTTAAAGTAATTTCTTTCACTTTAATTTTGGTTACAGTTCGCTAGGCCTAACTTACGTGTTGGAGCACTTCCTCTAGAAGAAAAGGGAAGGCTTAATTTTCCCTTATTATTTTTTCCAGTGTCATTGGGGTCAGCATAATGTTAATAACCAGAAGAATGTAATATTTAAAAATAATATTTCGGTTCTTGAAAGGTTAAGCTTGTCTAACCTGCGCATTCGTTCGAGCTGGATCTTAATGGGATATAACAATTTTCGTTCCCTGCTCTTCCCAACAAATATTTAATCTGATATCAGTTGACAATTTATTATTGCACTGACGACGATACCAACTACAGCAAAACTTCCACTCTATTATAAAAAAATAACTTTATTTACAATTAAAAGCATCTCACTCCACACAATAAGCCATCACAACTCTACTCATACTTCTATCTGTGATTCGCCTTTCTCTGTCAAGTCACACTTATAAATCACCGCCGCCGAAGCAGCGCTATCTATATTCTTAGCAATTATATACAGTATATGGATTTTTTTATTAATATATATATATGTGTATATAATATTCAAAAAAATAAAACGATTAAATGGAAATAACATTTAGAAGTTACATGAAACAAAAAGCATTCCTTTACATAAAACCAAAACGTTTCAAAGAAAATATTGAAAAAGTTGGGGATGAAAATATCTACCGCTTTCATTCCGTATATATAAGAGATTTGTGGTTCTTTTATCATTCTTTCTTTTTTTATCTTTAAGATCAGATTGAGTTCATCTTTTCTATTTCTATGCCTCAGTTTTCAACAAAAAGAAGGGAAATGCATCCCACAACAGTCTTTAAGAGTTTTAAAATAGAGAAGAAAAAGAAAAGAAATACCTTGGAAATGTGTGTGTTTGTCCTTAAGATAACTCAGTTAGCAGTACTCTGTTAATATGGAAAGTGTTCATGATAATATTCTTGATTTCAAAACATAACTATTTAAATATAAAAGCGAAAATTGAAATTATTTAAGAAGTATTAAAGACAATATCTATATAGATATTTATGTGTGTGCGCGCGTGCGTGTTCATGCGTGCGCGTGTTCAAGAAGTAAAATGATTGAAAGGAAATAAAGGATGACCATTAAATTCCTTAAAATTAAACGAAAAAGATGCCAAATATTAAAGAATTGGGTAATAAATATCTACCTATTCAGTGCGTAGAATATTGGCATCACTTTGGTTTTCCTTAATAGTTTTTAAGATCAAATTGAGTTTGTCGTTTCTATTTCCACACCTCAAGTTTCAACAAATGGAAGGAAAATATGTCCCACGACAGTCTTTCAGCGTTCCAAATCTTCAGAAGGAAAAAAATTATTTTCTTACGACAATGCGTTTGCACTTCTTATAAAAACTGAATGGATAAATCATGTTTCTTACCATAGCTTTCAAAACACAATTATTTTAATATGAAGAAATATTTTCTGGTTTTAAAGTGTATTTACATACCAATAATAACCTAAAGAAAATTGCGTAATTGGTAAAAATATTTTAAGGCGTTTATAGTATCTCAATTATTTTCAGAATAAATGTGCCTTTTAGAAATGTTATTAGTTGTTTATTTATTTAAGTAATTCCTTAATTAAATTGTTATATACCTTTGCATATAATTATTATAAAAAGGGAAAATTATCATATTTTAGCAATATTTTTTTATAAATATACAAAATGAGTGGTGTAGTCTCTTTTAATTCACTGCCCTGGAATATCGTGAGATTTTGCCTAATCTAAAACTTTATTAGCTTACGAATCATTATTTAAAAACGTTTATTCCTTCTTGTGAAGTATTTGATAAAATACCTAGAAGAAATAAACATTGTAATGCTTTTAAATATATTTAAAGTGAGAAAATTATTTTATGCATAATTTTTCTGTGAAAAATTAGCAATTCGTGGAAATTTTCAATGATGTTTTAAAAGTAAAAATTCTGATGTGAGTATATCTGAGACACTACACAATATTCTAAGTTTTTTCTGACATTTGATCAATATTGGAAATGTGATCAGCATTGTTTGTCTCTGTTTCGAATTTTTTATCCATTGCCCTGAAAAAAAAATTTTCTTTTTCTGATTGTGTTACGTAATTAAAGTGTGAGAAATCAGCTCGACTTTACGCAAAAGTTTAAGTGAAGTATTTAACACATATTGTTCTCAGAAGGAGAAAAGTTCGGTCATTAGGAACAAAGTCATCATTGTGTTAGATCGATGGCACTTTTTTTTACTTCATTTAATTGTTGAATACGATGAAGTTTGTTAATGAATACAGAATTCTTCTACTTAATTTTTATGACCGAAATAAAGTAAGAAAATATTGAACGAAGAGCAAAGTTTTGGCATTTCATTTAGAATAAGAAGCATAAAATTAAAATTTTTTTACTTACATTAAAAACAAAATGTTGTTTTATCTACCTCAAATCTTACAGAGATGTTACACAAAGTTAAAGATATTTTTTTGGATACTTTTATTTTATTAAGAAACACCCACTTGTTTATTTATTTATTAAACAAAAATAACTAGAGAAATTATGTAACTGATTTTAAATTGTGATACTGATGTGAAATTAGTGGCTGTAGGTTTGATAATCAGCTGCGTTAATTGAACGATCTTGATTTATTTAAAAGTGCATTGATATAAGACTCACCTTTTGAAAATAAATGTGAAAAAATAATACATTTCTACTGTTTATCATAGATGAAATCTACAGAAAAGCCAGTATAATTATTAATGGAATATTATCTTTCTATGTGATAGTCATACATAGGGTTCAGACAAATGCTACAAAACAGAGTATCTAGATACTCGCATTAAATGTATTACATGCTGTCATCTTTAAATATTAAAAAGAACACACATTTAAACGTGTTTTCTGATATACAGGGTGCTAGCCGTGTGACCAGCTAATTACGAACCGTTCTGACATAGATATACTTCAATTTAAAAATGTTTTAAAAGGTAAGAATGTTTTACGTGCTTTTCGAACCAAAAATCCCATTTAGTCAAAATTACAAAGTTAAATTTTATATGGTTCCCAAAATTCTGCTCACATATATTTAAAGGAAAAGACATAATTACATAAAAACAAAGTAAAGCATAAAGTTTCATTTATTACGATAAAGCCCAATACCGAGGTGTACCTACCATAAATTGGCTTATCTGAATTGTTTTGGAAAAGGGGTCATATACATTGATTTAGTGAACAGTAATTCACTATCTACTGAAAGAACAAAAACATCATACTAATATTGAAACATCGTTTCATCATTGATTGACGATTTGTATTTAACAGCATAGCCAAACAATAAAAGTTAAATTAAAGCCGGCTTGCACCGAAAAGATTAAAACAGCTGTTTAACAAGAGAAATATCAGCAAAGAATACAAGATTCCATTCAGATTATAGCATAATGTGAATGATGCCAATCATGAATCAGGGCTTTATTATATCAGAATGGCCAATTAACTTAAATAACGTTAAAAATGACTGCCTTCGCAAATACAGTATCAACTTACGTCAGAAACTCCGCCTGTAGCTACCTTATAGTTGATATCACAAACTACCATACTATGCTGAAGTTCGATTGATAAATCAGGATTTTCGTTAATTCGTTCGTATACTGCTTTAGGAAGCCACAGAAAAATCAGAGGACTTAGAAACTTCATCTTCTAAGGAAACCAACCGGCTAATGGTCCAGATAAAATTTCGATGTATGATTCGGATTTAAGGTCCATCAAGCCATTGGGCCAATTAGGCCTTTCCATATTCCCTTTTCACAATTCGGTCGTATTGGTGGCAATTCGGTCGTATTAGATGTGGGTTCGATGGTCTAATAATGCGTATTCTGCGTAAGTAATAGTTCTTGTCGAGAATTAGCGTCTGACCACAAAACTTCCATTAAAAATCTGGTTACTGCATCCAGTGTATACTTAACGGTAATCAAACGATACTCATGGTCTCGGGCATTAGTTCCTGCGCCAGGACTGGGACAGTACGAATATGCACCGTCCGTATATCGCCAATTTTACCGTGATTTTGGTAGGAGCCGGCCCCACTAATATCGCGGACATATTTTCAGGATGGTCAGGGCATGTCTAAATATCCTCAACGGTATCCACCAATCTTGAAGATTAATGGCACGAGACAAAGATACGCCTATGAAACTCCGGTTTATACAAACTGAACAGCACAGACAGTGCAATAGACGGATGTCTTCAGTGAAATTTAATTGCATAAAGTCTGCCACCTCTCTTATTTCGACTTCTACTGACCATTTCATAGTATCTTCATTTGTATACATCTACTTATCCCATTACAAAAATTCATGTCATTGCAATTGCTAGCGACTACACAACAGATTTTAATAAATCGCCATGATCAAGTACAACAAATCAGTCTGAAGCCAGCAAATAAGCTATTTTGCAACTGCTTTTGAAATGTTTTCTTCGTAAAACATTTGAATTTTTCTATATTATACACGTGCGAAAATTTTGTATTTCTTAAGTGCTCAATTATTGTAATATTAACGTATGCTTTTGAATTTAAAACAGTTACATAAAGTGAGCGTGAAAGAGTGAAGAAGTTTCTAGCAGAATTCAATTTATTTCACTTTGGAGACGGCCTTCTTGAAACGTAGGAAATATACGATTTTCAAAGTTCCATACCTCGGCAGTTTTATCGTAATAAAATGAGGCTTTTGTGTTTACTTTGTTTTGTGTACTGCATCTTTCCTAATTATATGTGATAGGACCTGAGATCTTATAAAAACTTAAGTGCATATTTTTCTCATCGAGTTTTGGTTCGAAAAGCACGTAAACGTCCTTACATATTTTAAAACATTTTCAAATTGGAGTACATATCTAAACAGAACAGTTAGGGAATTAGCTATTGGGTCACATTAAGGCTGGACACCCTGTATATTCTGCTTTTGTCACTTGTTTTTAAAATAAATATAATTAGTTTTTCCTAATTAGTTTGTTAGTGAATGAATTAATAATTTATTTTACGTCCTTATTAACAAGGTGAATATTGAAAACATATATTTAAATTAAAATTAGGTTACAAATCATTATATTTATGTTGCGTTTAATAGATTAAGCTATTAAAATGCATATTTTATCATTTCATATTGAAAGTTATATTTCCAGACTGATATATTTATCGTAACTTATAAAAAGTTGAGTATAGAATTTTGAGCTTTGTATGAATATAGTCTTAACTAAAATGTAATTTTTATTTGTTCTGTTCAATATTTTTATTTAATGTTCTTTAAACAATACTAGAATCTTTCTACTTTTTTATGATTTTTTGCTTAAAAATATTTTCTATTTATGTATAGTATTTCATAAGTAAATATTTAAGATTTGGTGCTTTGGTAAGTATTTAAGGTATCGAATAAGTCAGTGACAATTTTCTAAAAAATGGCTTAAATATTTATTTAAATGTTATTTTTTAAGCACGTATGTTGCAAAACTATAAAATTACAGCAAAAATAATTTTTTAAAGTATTATTTTTCAAAATATTACAAGAACTTTCTTATTAAGTCTAAAGAAAATATATTACAAAAACAAATAAAGAAATTTTTGCAGGTATACAATTGTTAAATGTTTAACTTCTTCTAATAAGTTTAATTTTTATGAATCATTATAAAGTATTATGTCACCAATGAATGTAGGTACATTTACTAACTTCCAATAACAAATTATATCTGACTCACATCTCGAAGACAATTTGTCGAACTGATGTATCATAATTTAAAATTCTTCAGTTTTTCGCCAGATGCTTTATTATTTTCTAACTATTGCTAATAACGCATGTAATAAAATTTACTATGCATTTTTAATCAGTAATTCTTATTATTTTAAAATAATCTAATTTAGAATGCTCTTCATTTTTAAAGAATTTTCAATAAACTTTTCCATAAAGGAATTTGTTTAAACACTGGTCGATGAAATTAACTTGCTATTCATATTGTTATCTTATTCTAACTTACTCTATATATTTTATTCACAGTTATATAATTTTAATTATAGAAATAACAAATATATGAGTTCTTGAATAAATCTCTATCCATAGTAAATATCTAATTCAAAACATATGATTCTGATTGCATAATTTAAGTTATTTTCATTATAAATGTATTCATTTATTCAAAAAATATAAAAGTTGTTCCTTCACTGATACATGCTCAATTAAATAATGCTAAAGATTTGGAAAATCAAGAGAGCCCAAACGCAAAGGCTACTACAGCCCAAACAAAATGGTTTAACTTAGGGTGTGCTGTAAAAATATCAACATTCATGGGAACGTAGGTTTATTTCGAATAATCTGTACAATAAACATATAAAAGATAATAAGAAAATTTTAATGTTGACGTCCTGATAAGTGACATGTCTTCTTTGCTACTAGCTTTACTATTTAGGGAGAAACTTTGATAATTTATTGTATATTATTGTGTATCGATATACTGGCCCGGCAGCAACATTTTCCGCTCCGGGGCTCGAATATGGCACCGTGGTGTATATATTAAAGGGCACAATAATTTGTTCAGATGCCTGACCAAGATCTTTCAAGGTTCATTGGCTATATATTAATACTGAAAATTTCAGAGCATCACTTACTTTTCTTTAAAGTTATTTAATAAGCCTCTTTTAAGTGCTTCAGCAATAATATGCTATTTTTAAGACATTCCTATCATTATTATGATAAATAAATTTGTCTGTATCAATACCTTACGCTATTTATTAGGTTTGCAATTTAGATTTAAATAATAAAACTGAAAAAAAGAGGGATATTAAACATCATTTAATTTATCCATTCTTAACTTTCGACTGGTCAGCATTCTTTTAAAGGAATATGTAGCTCAAATTTATTTTAATGGTTAGCAATAATCATGACAATACTCACTTAGTCTTAACTAAAATCAAAATTCTTCTTACTTCTTACGTATCAATAACAAAATTTTGTTTTTGCAGATTTGATGCGCATGAAGATAAATTGCTAAAAGAGAGAGAGAGAGAGACATTATTAATCATTTATGACTTTTTGTAAATCGAATTTATCCATCAATAACTGAATAATTTGATTTTTTAGTTTTCGAAACATGATATTCAAAGTTGAAAAGAAATGTTAATATACAACCTTTCCGTTAAGCATAATTATAAGGAATGTGCTGAGTTGAAAAAACTAGTACCTTGAAATCGAGCGTATAACGCTCACTTTTAACACAAAAAATGATATTGAAATTAACAGATTGTGCGTTATAAACCAAGTATAAAATGATGGTTTCTAAACAAAACGAGATGAGGCAGAAAACTAGACATATACATACATTGAAATACTGTTTATTTTAAGGATTTTATTTACCAAATGAACTTCAAGAGTTGTAGATCTAAAGATATACTATACTTCTTTCAAAACCTAGGATAATATCTCGAATAAATGATTCCAAAACATAACAGCGATGCATACGGATTTCTAGTTTTTATAAAAATAGTTGCCTTTATATGGCAGATATGCCTCAAAACTAAAAATGCAGCTTGAAAGTAGGTGCGCATTATACGCCGGATTTTTACATTAGAATATTTTATGGCATCTGCCAGAATAAACTAACAATGAATATTAAATGTAACAATTTAGCAAATGTATTATAATATTTCTGGATATTAAGATATCTTCAAAGTTAATATAAGTGTATCTCATGTATAGCAAAGAAAAATGAAACAAAAAAGTGAATAACCCAGAACCGAAAAGATCTTATGTTAAGCGATACTAAAATAATTTTTCCTCACCAAACACAAATGTTCGCATAGATGAAATGTATTTCCGTTACAATTTTCTCCAAAGAAGATATTTTCTTCTATTTCCATTCTCATTTCTGCTCACTGCTATAAATTTTAGAATGTGCTTTAGTATATTCTATTTTCTCATTCCTTATCATGACATTATTTCGCAATGTCGTACTGCTCAGGAAGTGTACGTATTTCTGGCTTGAGTGAACCTATACATAATACAAGACTTATAAGTATTGCGGAAACGATTTGTTGAGCCTTAAGTACAATTAAATGTATATATGGTCACAATGAGAAATTAAATCAAAATAAGTCATGTGAATAAAAGAACTATAAACTTCCTTTGAGGTGATGGATAAGTATATTTATGTATTTCTGTTTAAATATTCCTATCAATATCGAAGGAAAAATACTTGCATTAAATTTTTAAGCAAAAGTGATGTAGTAATATAATAATTTTCAATAATGAGTATAAACTTCCATAGAAGAATGACATTAATATAAATTTCTAAAATGTTATTTTTTCAAGGATTTTCTCACAATTTAAAGTTATTAAAAATGTTAAATGAATACATTTTAATACTTCTTAATTATAATTTCTTCTACGAATACAAAAACGCATTATAATCAAACATAAGCCATTGTATTATAATGTATTATAATATTAGTTTTCAGTTTGTGTTCTGCCTTTTTCTAAAAAATAAAGTTACGACCTTGAAATACTTTATGAATATTAGTGAAACATTTTAGGTAGTATGTAAATATGTATACAAAGATATTTAATACAAGCATTTATTGTACTTTTAAATTGAAACAGTCTTGTTTTCTAAATATAGAGGATCTTAAAAGTATTTCGTTTAAATATAGAAACATTTTATCTATCTATAATAATTTAAGCATTACTCCAACAATGTTAAATAAAAGATTAACTGTCTTCTAGTTTATTTTTCTATCTGCGTAACGTAAACGAAAAACTACCCAAATAAAAATCCTGAAACAAAATTGTTTCTACCGAGTCATAATAGCCTTTGAAAGTGGGTGAGTTCCTGGAAGCAATTTTTAATCTTGTTGCGATTATTAAGTTTGAAAAAAGATTTGATCTTAAATAATCTTACCTGTTTATAATTGAGAGTATTAATGAATCTCCAATAAACAGAGAAATGTATCAAATTCCAAGTATAAAGGGATTTGCATTTCCATTTTTAAACAATTTTCCTCTTCTGGTAATTTAGAAATTCCAGTTGAATCTTACCAGCATGTTGATATAATAATAAAATAGAAAAAAATATTATTTATTCATTTCTTTGTCGTCTCAAAGGTTTTTTTTCTATATAATCGTATATAATTCAATCAGTGATGAAGATTTATCTTGTTTTCTTTCCTTTGGTATTTGACTGTTAAAATCAAACACGTCAGACACTTTTTAAAATGACGTTTAAAACATTTAAATGCTTTATGAATCAATACGATAAATGCAATATGAACATATTTGCAAAAATATCTCAACGTACGAAAATTATAATTATACTTGAAATTTTGTCGCTTATTTGAAAACTTGAACACAATTAGAAGATGTAATCATATATTAAGTTTTACTAAAAGAAATTAATTCGTTTATCTGGGCATATACTTAATTGTAATGTTTTATTAAAATATGAAATGTTTAGAGAGTTGATCGAGTGAATAATTTAAGAAGTTTGACATTCTATATACCATTATTTAAAAACAGGTATATTTAAATATCTCATATAATATGAAATATTTAATACATTATATGGACAAATAATATAAATAAGTTCAAAGTATAGAGAATACATTTATAATATTTTGAAATCCACAAACTCCTTTAGTGATTGATTTTAAACTATTTAAGTATCACTTCACAGTAAATTAAAGACACTTCTGGTTTTCTTATTTTATAAATGTATTTAATAACTTGCCATTTAGGTAGCGTAGATACAAAATAAAGTATATCTTGTAAAGCCAAATGATACATCTAATGAATAATATAAAAAATAAAAAAATGTTTTAACCAAATTTGACCATTTCTACATGTTCGGATACCTATAGTCAACACTTTTTCGCAGGTGTACCATACCAGCCAAATTTTTCCTTTTCAAACATTTTCATTTTGTTTAGAAAGCAATGGAGAACAGTATGGCTGGTGAAGGATATTCTATAGTTGACTTCTAAATATATATTTTTGGACACCACCTATTCGGGTATGTCATATCCTGCGCGTGAATTGCTGTTACAGTTCTAAATACATGAGCACGCTTTAAATCTTTCTTATGTTACGGTGCATTATTGTAGTTATGAGGAAGAAATCTGATATTTAAGTAATTTGATACATACAGTATATTTATGTCTGGGAGTAAAACCAGTATTTTGACGAAGAAAATACATATCATTAACTACTAAAAGGAAGATTCAAATGATGAAGAGTATAATAGCAATTATGATTCTACTCCTGAAATCAAACCAGATAACTTAACAGAGTGGGCAATTATCGTCCTTGATAAAATGAACACATCATGTTGAATGGCTGAAAAATATAATTGTTAGACTACAATAATATTTTTGTGTTGTTGAAAGTTACGGCAATAATGCGCTGATTATTTTTAAGTACGCAGAAACCACCAACTAAACCAGATGAACATGATTTCCTGAAGTGTTTGGTTTTCGATTTACAGAAGAATGCAAGAATATAGAAACCAGGAAGCAATGCTTCTACGAAATTAAAAACAAAAACAATTAAAATTCAGTGAAAAACATCATACATACTCGCAGCAGACTTAAGGAATGCATAAACAAAGTACTGGACTCCTAATAAAATAATAGAACTACATTTACGTGAAGAGTAATAAACATATTGCATTTACTACTTTTCTTCCGGTTTTACAACTGCATACAAATTTTATGTTAAAAACACAATGTAACACTCTTGGCTACTTAAGCATACCCTGGGCAGGCTTTTCATTCGTTTTTAGCGCAGTGATGCCGGGTTGTTGATGTTTCTCCTTTAGACGAAAGTACGTTGCATTCGAATGAATGTATAAAATATAAACAATATATTAACAATGTATATGTATATAATTTTTCTGTATCACAATGTTTGTAAGCAAACTCCTCCAGAAACAAATAGACCGATTCTTATGAAATTTTGTGCATGTCGTGATTCTGAGAATAGGACGTAAACTATTTTAATTCATAGAATAAAGCTATATTTCTATTGCAATTAGTTGAGAAGATTTTAATTATAAAACCAGCAATCCCTGTCTGTTGTTTCTCTTGGCGTCGAAATCGGTTCGCGCCAAATGTGTGTTTCTCTGTTCACCATCAAATCCTCTACATAGGTTACGAAAATATCAAAATAGATATAAATCAAATCACCATTGCTTGGTGAAAAGTCCTTCCCCATTTTGTACACAACTTTAATTCAAAAATTCATATACTGCAGGTTTAAAAACAAAATGTCTAACATATTTGAAAACTTGTTGCTTTACTTCGTTAGCATTCTTCCAAATATATACAGAGCAAATAAATGGCTAATTGATTCTTATGAAATTTTGTGCGTGTAATTCATTAGGTCTGAGAATAGGACGTAAACGGTTTTATATACCCCTAAGTGATAAGGTGCTCCACCTAAATTTTCTTTCATTTTGGACTTGAATTTTATCGGTAATTTTTAATGATTTGACGTAAAATACAACTGCTAAATTTTACTTTTCACCATCAACCCTTACTTTTTGATAGCGATAGTAGTACTTTAATAATTTTCTACTCTTGGTTCGATAATTTATCAGTTACCACTCGATCAGTTATTCCTCAGGGTATCTACCGGTGTCTTCTCACTAAACAGCACAGAGTAGGAATGAAAAGCCCAGTCTCCTGTCTTTCTGATAATAGCTTTTCTCCACTCCAAGTTTAGGGCTAAATCGTTTTCATTATTGATTAATCAATCTTAGCAGTGATGCTTATACTTATCATTTACTTTCTCAATTACAACTCTCATATTAAAGTATTTTCGTATACTAAATGTCATCAATTTTACAGCTACAATTATTTATTTCCATTTTGCTTAAAGTCGTTCAGTTCAGTAAATTAAAGTCTCACTTATAAATCAATAGTTTCAACACGTGTCTACGAGCTCTCGCCAGCAACAATTATTGTAATTACCTGTATAAACCATTTCTGAATATTTTTCAGACATTTATGAGTTCTTACTTAATATTTATTGATTTATTTATTAAACGCAATTAATAAACCATATTCTCTGTGCGTGTAGATCTCCAGTTATTTTGGCTTCGTAATTTGAACTATGGCTGTGCAGTGGCACACAATTAGTCATGAAAAATTGATTGAAAACGTTGTCGAAGCTAGCATTTTATTAAGTTCTAAGAAGAAGCTGTGGCCACTACACGAATCTCTATTATTCCCACAGGTGTGCAATTGAATTCAAACGGATTCAATCTCAATTAGATTAGCATTCGCAAGCAAACAATCAATAAGTCCTCACGGCCAAAGAAGTTTGTTTATAAGCCAAATTTAGGACACACCGTGTTCTTCGGACTATGAAACATAAGCATGTTCTCGAGTAGGTAAACCATCTAGTTTGTTGTTTGTGTTGGTGTTGTTGTTCACTCACTAAAACTATCGTACCTCCATTGCAGTAAGTTGATATTATTTTTAACTGTCATAATTTGTGATAGAGATGTAATTTGAAATTTATTAAAATAAAGTGCAAAATTTAAAAATGAATAATTGGTGTTTTGTTACTTTTATAGGCCGTCATCAGTTCAGCGCTCATTCCTCTTTCAGTCATATACCATTCTTTAATTTGGCTTAAAGAGCAAATGTTAAGAAATGGGCATATATTCAAGGATGTTGTTCTGAATAAGTAGGCATAGTACTTTAGATACCTGCAAATCTGCCAATGTTGTAAGTGAAAGATTCTCAGTACAAGTATTCTTAGACTGGCAGTAATAATGATCTGAGGTTCAAAATTTCAAATACTTTGTGAAAGATTTATAAAGTTGACTTCTATAATATTATTTAAAATCTGACAATAATTTTGATATTGTATCGTCATTAAAATAAAAGTAATCATTACAAGAATATTGCTTTAAAAATGCACGAATATTTTTCTAAGTATCTAAACCTTATATGGCTAGTTTAACTAAAATGTTTTCTAATATACGTAACTCCTTGTGGATTACTTTCTAACTTATTTAAGTTTTCAATTTATCTTTAAACCATTATAATCGAGAACATGTTACAAATTCATTGCATTATGGAAAGTATTGTCCCATATTTTGAATTCAAGTATTTTCTAGCTAAAACTACATTTTAGTAATTTTTAATTTAGTAATTAAAAATTGTTACAAATTAAATTTTATTGTTGATAGAACAGAACATACAGCATGAGTTGTAAATTCCAGAGAAATCTAGATTTTGACTTTTCACTTGAAATGGTATATTTTAATCTACATAACAGCTCATTTCACATTTTCTTTCTTTGTCATATTTCATGAAATATTTCTTCTTTTTCAAATTGGATTTTCAGAGAATAAATCAGTTATAAAAATTAAATTTAAACTAAATTTAGAATAATTACAAATTGCTCAAAACAAATTATTAATAAATGATAAGTATATAAAAACAGATAAATTGAATATTTAATTAAAGGCAAACACCAATGAAATCTATTAAATAGAAATAGAACTCATGGCAAAAGTTCCAAGAATAACACGCTTTAAGAATAAAACTTTCAAGGTGTTCATTTTATAACTGTCTTCAAATATTTACTGTAACTTTTGACTTTATCATGTCGTTCAATAAAATATTAGAAATAATTTTCTTTTACGATCCCTCTTTGAAACATTTTAAAACTTTTAAAAGTAGATTTTCTCCTATTCTTAAACTTTATCTCTAGAAAAGTACATTTATTTAAAACCCACAATATAATTTCACCCATGAATCACTATAAAATTTCTATATTTATACAATTTTAAAACCATATTTGTTACATCCTGTAATTACAATTGCCTGAGAAAAATATCATTATATTTTTCTCAGATAAAATCTCAAATCATGGTAGTTTTTAAACTGAATTTTCTATAAGCTTCGATAACTTTCTAGAAGAATAACAGGAAATATCATTTTACATAAAAGTTTTGGATTGCTCGTCTGGAAAATGGTCATGTCAAAATAAATTAGCGATGCATTTCATTCTTTTATCTAACCCCATTCCAAGATCCCATCTCGAACAACAAATTTTCCTTAAAATAGTAAGTTTGCTTCTAATTGCAACACTTTTCTCTTTTATAAATTTATTAATTGTACTCCATATGCGGAAGCGTTAGATGGTAAATTTGAGATATTTGCAATTATATTGATTTTTAATTATAGGGATGTTACACAGTTCTTTGTTGCCTTGTAATTTCAATTTCACATTTATAAAATGCTGGCCACAAAATGCAACACTTTGATGGATCGCGCATGAAACCATGGGAAATTAAATCATGCTTTGGTGGCAATGAAATTATCACTAGCACTAGTGCAGATGCATCACGGACGACCATGGCGCTATAAGGAAGGAACATATTGGCGATTTGAAATTACGGCAATTGTTTTCATTGCCTTTTTCCTCGCGTGCTATGACTCGGGAAAACACCAGTGTCTTTTATTTAAGTTTCTGAAATCGACAAAGGAAGAATATTAGCTGTTGTGATTGAGGATTATCCTTCGAGAAATCGGTCAGCGTGTTGGATGCCAAACAAATGTGCTGAGTATCTGTCATACCTGGACAGAAGGAAGTAGTGGACCGATGGGGCTGTTCACACTCACCCAGTTCCCGTGATAACATGAGGATTGTGTGTATGACAGTGATGAATCGTGCATCCACATTACGAACATAGCACCGCAGATTCAATCGGCTAGGCATCTTAGGTGTTGTACCATTCGATGTATTTGCAGCAGAGTGAAAGTCTGCAGAGCTGTGCTTCGTTTATCGTTAACGGAAACCACAGGCATTTTGCCGCCAATACTGCCGCTTCAATCTGTACATGGATATGTGGAATGGGTTGCATTATGTTTGTGTGGCGATCCCTTCCGAACACCTGATGGTCGGATTCGAGTTTGAAGGTACCATGGTGAGAAGCTGCTGAACTGTTGCGTCATGCATTGCTAGACAGGTCCTGAATTCGATTATCATGGTTTGAGGTGGTGAATTTCACTGATGCATTACTCTAATACTCATTACTCGTACACTGAACACGCAGCGCTATATCTCATAGATGTTGGAGCTCGTTATTCATCCTAACCATTCATCGCGTGCTATCAGCCATATTCGAACAGGATAATAATCGACCACATGTTAGCGCAATGTTCAAGAGTTCTTTAGCCATCAGATTGAATTGATTCCTTGACCTGCTTGTTCTCCCGATATGTAGTGGAGACGTGGGTGAGTTTACCGAAATGATTGACTTAGGTTACATTAACCGCTGCTACACAGATCAACTTTGTTAACATGTTTAAGGGAGTCAGTAGGGGTAAAATCATGGAATGATCGATTTTAGTTTTGATGTTTACAAATGCAACATTTCGTACTTTCTAGGGATATAACATTTATATATTTTCAATTAAATTCTGTCAAAACTGACTTTTAAAAATTATCAACTGGTGGGCCTTGCGCGACAGATGTTGCCTTTTAAATATCAAACAATTCAAGCCTTCTTTGTTTATTCAAACGTTAACTTTAGATAACAGTTGACTGTTCGATTAACTGTATTGGTTGGCGGAATTTCAGTTACAACATGCTTCAGAGTTTAAAGTATTATTTCTTATTAAATATTTACTTTCACAAGGTATGATTTTCAAACTACTAATACCATTATTTATAATTTAAATTACTTTAAAAATAAAATTTTCTAAATTTACATATGCAGAAAAAGCTGCAAATTTACATTATATTCATATGCATTATTGTGGATACTGAGATGATATTTTGAAAATATTACATAAAAACAATTTAGCTTAGGTACATGTTTCAAAAACAAACAAATTAGATGATAAATGTCTGTTTTAAAAACTAATTTTAAAAATATCTTCAGTATAAATATAAATGTTATAACTGTACAGACAAGTTTTAAACTTAAATATTCAAAAGTTTCTGAATGGATTGTACATACAAAAATTCAGATGTAATACTCATTTGTCGTTGCAAGAAGCTGGTTAAATACATATAAATACCTAAATATCATGTTTTAAAAACATAAAAATTTTATTTTGCTGTTTAGAAATCATGTACAGTTTAGAAACTTTTGAAATTTAAAAGTCTTAGAAACTTGTATGTTGCATGTGAACACAAGAACACATATGAAACTCGAAATGACGTAAATGTTTTCGTGCACACAAAACCATATAGATAAATTTTTCCCATTATATTTATGATGATATTTGCTCTACTTTGATATTTATAATACATAAAATCTACAAATTCTTCGATTTATAGCGATTTTGTGATAATGATATAAATTTTACAAAATATCTCGTTAAACAAAACTGAAAATGTTATATGTATTTTCGACAATTTATTTTGATGCTTTTTACTTAAATATATTGACTTAATGATAATGTTGAATAAAATGTAATAAATACATGTTGGAAGTCATAATTTTGTGATAAAAGGGCATTTCATGTTAAAAATGCATTTTCAAAAGTTTGTTTATAAAATTTATATCTTTTCTCGAAAATAATGCAAGGATGCTCTGTAAATTCAGTAAAACATAACTCATATGTACACTGAACATAACCATGTACTGAAGTGTGCTTATAAATTTTCAAAATAATTAACATAAAGCATTTATCATTAGAAAAATGAAAATTTTCAAGAAATTCATATTAATATTTTATGTTGCATGGTTTGAAAAACTTAACATTATATTTGAAATATCTGCTTCAGCATAAATAGTAAAGTCTAATTAATATTCAGACTAAATCTGAGTCTTAATATTTAACAGTTTCTGAGAAAAATAAACATATAATGTGATGATGCAGGATGAGTTTTGTCCTGCAAAGCTTACATAAAATTACATAGAGTTTATGTTTAAAAACATAAACAAATTTTCTTTGGATATCATTTATGTAATATTTAAATATTTTAATTCTGATACTTTGAAATTGTGTTTACATGTGAATATACAAAGCACTAGTAAAACTTTCAAAATGTCATTTATTCATGTAATTATATTTCTTAATTTGTGTCTTTTTAAAAATTTATTATTCCATGAACTGGAATTTTATTTCATATATTGTGTATGCTGAAGTGAAATTTTGAGATATTCTCGGACATTTAGCTAAAAGCGAATGTCGTAACATAGAAAGGAAAGTTTCTATAAAATTCATTATTCTACTGTGCAAAATACATTTTTAAAACAGGCTGATCAATTTTTAAAAATTTCTTCTGTATAAGATAAATGTTAATTTAATGCACACATAAGTTACTGGCTTTGTTTCAATAGATTTTAGTAAAGAGATTTTCGTATATCCCAAAATGCAATGCCCCACTGAATTGCACAAACTTGTTACATACAAATACCGATTTCATGTTTAAAACATAAAATCAGTTTTCTTGTTGTTTTGGATGCAATTTATGTAATATTTTAGATTCTTTTAATTCTGATACTTTAGAAATTGTGTTTACATGTGAATATAAAAAGTAATGAAATTTTTCGAAATGTCGTATAATGATGTATTACCAAGCCATATTTTCATGTATTGACACATTTTACATGAGTATTTATGATACTTATGTCAACTTGGATGGACAGTAATGTATCAGAACTAAAATTCTTCAAAATTGATGCATAATTTGGGAAAATGATGCAGATATAAAAATATCTCTAGATAGATTAAAGTGAAAAATGCTATACATGTATTTTCTGAAATCTAAACAAAGAAATAAGTAAAAGATCTTAGAAGTTATTGAGATAAGCTAATATTTAAAAATGAATACAGATTGTAATTCATTTTTGATGAAGTACATTTTATAAAATGCAATTATCTCAAAGCAGTGTTTTTAAAGTAAGTACCATTTTCTCAGAACCTATTCAACGGAAGCACTTGCAATCTTCACTGAATATTGCTATTTATTATATACTGAAATGACTTTTATTAATATACAAAATAATAATTTTGTAAAGTCAGTTATCATTGAAAAATGACATTTTCAAAATTCATAGTGATACGATGAAAGTTTTGAAAAACTAAACAATATATTTGAAAAGTTCTTCGTTTAAATAAAAGTCTAATTAATACTTGAAAAATTTAAGTCTGTACATTTAATATTTTATGAAAGTAGGCACATGCTCAATTTAACATTAGCGGGATAGAGTGAGCTTGTAAGTCGCTTTACTGCTGTACTTGGGATATGTGAAAACTTTCTGTTTATATGCCGAGGTGTAGAAGTGGTTAGAGACCACAATCGAGGCTACAACAAATATTGGTTTTGTTATGCGCACAGCACCAAAGAGAGGCTGTAATTTTAATTGTTTATTCTTTGTACAGCATGTTATTTGCTAAATGAGTTTCGCTATGGTACCTCTGATCATTCTTTGTGTTGCATTTGTTTGGCCAGCTGTGTAATTATCTAGAAAGTTTATAAATATTAAATGAATTTTTAAAATATTTAGTTGTTAAATTAATATACAGGACCATGATACTCAAAACATCCAGAAAGGTCAATTACATTTTGAATAGAACTATACTTTATTCTTATACTTCAAAGTACTGTCCTTCTACATCCACATAATTGTTCAGCGTTCCTATAATTATTTGAAACATTTCAAGTCCATTTTCGAATGGTCCTCAGTTATTTCTTCGGATTTTCCCTTCCCTTTTGTCAAGCAATGTTTCTCCTTCTTTGGGGATGTTTTACTTCTAATTGACCGACGTTTGTATAGGCTGTTTAGAAAGCACCATGCCTCATTCACCTGACGCGATTCCGTTCAAGCTGTCATCACCACTCAACCATGTTAATCGCTCTCTATCTATGTTCGCTCTCGTTTCTTTTTGTTTACTTCAGTAAAATTTTAGAACAATGTGCTAACAAACACTACATTACTGTTCAGTTTCAAATCATCAATAAGAATACTGCTATGAATGTTGCTGTAAATTCCCAGTTCATAGGCAAGGAGCATAAAGGGTATTTGTTTGTACATACATAGGTTTCTAAAGACGCTGGTCATTCTCATCTGTAATTGTATAAAATGAAGAATACGTTCGTGAGCTATCTTGTGAAATTTGTGTGACCTTCACGGAAACGCTTATACCCTCGTACACAGCCGTTTCTTCACAGCGTCGTTTCCGTATGTACTTCCGCAACTGGAGTGTCTAAAAAGTGATTCCTAGAGAAAAACGCCGAATTTCATGTTTGCATGCTGCTCTAAAACAATATTTCAAAATCCGACGAATGAAAAATTGGCTTTATCAAAATGTTCTGTAGCTAACTTTGCGACAATACCAGAAATTAATTCGAGATGGCTGTGTGTTTTCCTACTAGTGCTGTCGTCCCCAAAGAAATATTTCCCTGAAACGTACACCTAATAGCGTAGGTGACCACACATCCGGAATTTTTGGTTCTAGCCATATCTTTTATTTTAAACGATAATTAATGTAATCCTTACAATTATGTTTCCAGCAATTCTGATAAATAAATATTGAGGATTTATTAGCAGGTTAAAATAGAATGAAACATGCTTACACATTTGTAAACTTCTTATTTTAAAGTAATGACATTCAAAATATATTATGTTTGCAATATTTGATTCAACCATTACAATTTAACAGATCATTGTAATTTTGACCAACACTATATATACCCCTCCAGTGAAAAAGGTTAAGATATACTAAATGAGATGGGCAAATAGCGTGCAGCTGCGTGTAGTATTATCATGCTCCCTGAAAAACCCTCGGAGGTTTCAATGTAAGTGAGCACACAACTTTGTGGGCAAATTATTTTCTGAAGATCTTTACGACCTCTATGTCCTTTAAAGTGAAATATAGTTCTGTTCTGTCAAATGAAATTATTTTTAAGATTGTTTATCTTGACATACAGTTTTGGTTCTTAACAGCATACAGCTTTCTTACAGCATAATACGGAAATAAATATGTTTTAGAATGAACAGTATTGTATACTAAAATGTGTGAACAATTTGAAAGTTGTTAGGAAATTGGTGTAGATTTTATTCCATGGATTATTATAGAAGGTTTCATATTATGTGTTGTACTTTTGAACATCTGAGCAAATTCCAGTGATGGACGTTGGCAGTCTTGGCAACAGAAAACTTCCAGATAAACAGACCTTGGGAATTCCGTACACACAAGTTTGGCTAGAAGAAACCTGTATCTTCTTTTAGAGATGTATTCTCAAGGAAAGCAAAACGAAAAACATCTTACCAGGATTTGTTTGCTGAAAACAATATTTATCAGGCGTTCTTTATTGAAGGCTCACGCTCAATAAACCATTCGTTCAACAATGGCATGCTGGTCATCATAGAATTATGAAAGACAAAATATTGCTATGTAACAAAGTTGACTCTGAAATGGTGTTCCTTGGTCTGATTTAATACGTTGGGAAATTCAAATCTTCATCAGATTAAAATCAAACATTTATAACTATTTCTTCTGATTGGACTCATACACTTCAACCCATCAGAAAAACCATCAAATCATATTTTGAAATTACCTAACCTTAATTATTGCAGTTAAAGTCAAACTACATTAATGTTGACATTAAGAATGTTTGGATGGTAATGAATGATAGCAGTGGTAGCAAATTATACTTTCGTTCATTATCAACGCATTGACTCTAAATGTGAATGTTATATTATTTTGGAATTATGAAAAACATAAAAGAGTAAAAATTTCGCTTTTGTGTATCGTGCTAATAAGTTACTAATATTTATTTATCTAATTGTTAATAGATAGATGTAAACGAAATAACCCCATATTAATGATCCTTAGTAACAAGCGGACTCTAATATTTGTTAGAAAATGGAAGACGAAAACCAAATAATACTTCATCAATCTTTGATGGGATCAAACCACCATCATTTGTAAACTAGATCGAAAAATGTAGTACAATATTCTGATTTAACACCTTGCGAATCAACCCAACTAACAATTTCTACAGCCGCCAAAGTTTTTGGATTAATTAGTGTATTAAAGTACATCAAATCGGCTACCTGTAAAAGAAATTATAACTTTATACTATTTTACATTCTAATGAATTTTAATTTTCATGCTGATAATTTCTTTAGCGTAATCTAAGTTGAGCATTCCACACACGTGCGCACGCACAGCTGTCAAATAATTCAATGTAACAGCAAGATTTTGACGGAATCTTTCCGTTATTTTTCCCGTTATCGTCCTCTTGTGACCAGTTATTGAGGCCATGAGCTTGAAGCAGTATTATGCCAAGTCTATCAATAAAATCCTGGGTGCTAGACAGTAAGAAATATTTGATGTATATTCTTGCGGTAAAACATACGAAATATGATATATTTAGTTGTATTATAAATAATTATGTATCGATTTAAATATGTTATCTAACATCAGAATATATTCGACATCTGTGAAAGTTGCAGCTTTGGCAGCTGCTGATAACAAATAATAAATAATACTGTAGCTTTAGGCTAGTTTCCAGTGCAGGACAAAATGTATTGCTAATATCAAATTCAAAATCCCTTTTGTTGTAACCTCTTCTTATCGGCCTTCTTACATGTGACTGACGGTTAGTTGAAATGTCTTTAAGGTATCCAACAACCTAAAATTCGGAACTTTGCTAAAATTGTGTTTTCTTATGATTTTATTTTACAGATCATCTTATTTAAAATGTAAGTTTATTATTTTCACCAAATCGTTCAAAATGACAAGTGTTTTAAAAATGCAGATGCCATTACTTCAAGATGTCATACATTAAATACGTTTACTCGAAATGTGTTTTTAAATGCTCAAAGAGAACAGTGATTGCTAAAATTTTGAAAATAATTAACTGGAAATTTTTGTGTATAATTTCTGCATAACAGTTGAAGTCTTTTACCCTTCAGATTTATCAATCACTATTTATTAAAATTTACGAGTCGTTTATGTTAATATAATCTACTGTTATTTAAAGCTATTTCCATATAATAATAATATAAAATTATTCTTAGTTTTAAAATTAAATATTTCTTATCCTGGATATCTAAAATGAATAACATAGCAACATCAAGTGAAAAGTTTAAAATTTGTTCATTAACTTTCTGTACAGAATGCGCCCTGTTTATGTTATTTTTAAATATGCCAATTTTACCATTTCTGTAATAACAATTATTTTTACTTCCTTCATGTTATCATATTTTCTTAACTAAACAAATCTAAAATGACAAAATCATACCTCCATTATTTTTAAAATGCTGTTGCAAATGAACGGATACCTTAAACACGTAACATGAAACACGACGTTATCGTGGCTCAGTTCATTTGTTTCGTATATACAATTTCTTTGTTTATGAAACGTATTCATTTGTCCAATAAATTTGAAATATCAGACATCAAACTTTATTTTTAGTTATCATGAATTAAAATCTAGAATTTTGAATCATCAGAATAATTAGAAACATATTTATAAGTTTTCTAAATTTAATAAGAACGTAATTGCAAAATTAAGAAGAAAATATATCAAACAAATATCTGTTTTGGCTGAAATTATACTCGATATTTGTATACTGAGCAAAAAGGAATAAAATATTTTTAGGCACTAAAACTAATAACAAGGCAATTTTGGTTGTAGGTGCTACTGAGTTATACTAGAAGCCACGTGCACTGTGCAACAAGTTGTCGACCTATGGGTTGCCAATAGTTAATGAAAATTCTCACTATTTTCTAAAGTCAAAATGGACGACTATAATATATATATATAGCTATTTCTTTCTAAAGAACAGTAATAGTCGGCTTTCTGATTAGTAACTTTCCCAGGCTATCATTTGATGTGCATTCAAGATTCTGAATAGTTATTTCCTGCATTTTCAGGACCCAATTGTAACAAAACATTTCGGAACATCCTCAAATATAGGCAAACCTATATTAGCTTCAAAACATCATTTTCTTATTTGTTCTTGAAAACACACTCCACGTAATTTGACTCAAGTGCCCATAATTCGGACCATTAACTCCAATTTCTGAAAAGTCAAATCGTTTCAAACAGCAATCATTTATTTTCGTGATACCATGCGACTAATAATAGTTGCAAAACCTTATAAACGCTTTTATTCCAATAAATTTATTTTCTCTTAAATTTCTCCACATCAACGTAATATGTACAACAAATAGCTCAAACCGATAACTGGTTTAAAATTTTTACCAAAATTTTCTTATTAAACCATCACTCTTAGAACACTTGATATATATTTATAAATGCTCATTCATATGTTTTGCATGTATTATTTTATTGCAAAATGAGTTGTGTCTTAAAGTTTCCTAATGTAGGTTTTATCTTTTCAAATACTAGAGACTGGCGTTTTCTCCCGTGGCACTAAAATTAATTAACCTTTTATAGTCTATTATTTACCATCTATACGTTTTCCTCAAAATTATGTTTTTCATAGTGTTATATGAATACAAAAATTTTATTGTATTTCTCTCAGAATTTTAAAATACAAAAGTATTAGATTAGATTTTCTCTTAGACAAAGGCCCAATCGGTGTCAAAATATTGTTTTCAGATTTACAGATACAATTAAGAACTATCCAAACTTCTACTGTTTCATGACTTTCGAAACTACTATTATGTTTGAATATATTATTCAAAAATGTCCTCAAAATCTTCAAAATTCAATTTTCTTTAACATATTAATCCAGTAAGTAAAAATAGTCGATTTTTATGAATTTTGTTTTTCTTTATCAGGCCTAATATAATCGTTTTATAAAACTTCGGCTTTTAGTCATTTTGGTACATTTTTAATTTGTTTCAAGAACAGGCCAGGAATATTAATATACATTATATTGCGTAAAAGTGGATCATGGAAATCAGAAGGGACAATAAGTATATATAACAATAGCATAAAATAAGTAAAGAAATTAGGACAATAAAATAAGCAAATGATCAACTTTTACAGGTGTCTTACTGTGGTGTATGTGGATGGTGTATCAGTGTGTCTTCTAATGTTTCGTACAACTGCCAACAGTATATTATAAAAATTCTTCATACACAGTTTCGTAACAATATCAGTAGTATGGCCTATTTGAGAGAAGTCACTCATCGATAGAGCAGCAGTGTGAATCAAATAGCAGAATTATGGCATTTGGATTGGGACAATGCTGCTAGTTGATAATGTTTTGAAAAAGAAAATAATATTGATACATGATAGTTGTCCCCATTAAGTTCAGATCACTTCTAATGTGTCCTTATCAATGAATTGATATATAATTAGGGCTAGTGGCTATAATGGACATTATATTGAATGTTTTATCGGGCAGATCTAAGTTAAGATCATTACGTCTACTGGTTTATTAGTGCTGCTAGGTGTATTAATGGGAAATATTCGACATGCGAATTTATATTTTTAGTAAGTGTAGAACTATCAAGGAATGTAATTGTTTTAGGCTGGAGTCAGGATGGAATTGAGCCTGATGAACATTAAACACGTGTCTAGATATACCTTTGTGTGAAATAAATGTAAGAGGTCCTTCATTTGATTCATTTCATTCGAACTCATGCTGTTAGGGCGTTACGCGTAGAACGCTGGTATGTCTATAACACTGTACGCTAGTATTATTCTTTTATGGACATTTGTGCGATATTTATTTAAAATAATTGTCTGAATACTATAAGTCTTTTGCAAGTTGTCTTTGCTTCTTATTCCTTCTAGCTTGTCCCGATCGCCAAATGTTCCCGTATGTCTGAACTCTGGGGCCTTTGACAACCGACATTGAAAAGCAATTGTGCGAATATGTTTCCCCGGTCAGGATGTATACCCTCATTGTGCAACTATCACTCTATGAAATGGCTAGCCAGGTTACAGGTTTCTTCATTGCCAGGAGTTAAACCAAGAATACTATTTGTTTTCTTCTCTTGAATATTCTGCGTAAACAGTAATTACTGTGATGCTCTCAAGCATTTCACTCAAAAATTGCCGAAGATCTTTATTCCCAGATAAACGGACTGCTTTGTCTTTGATTTTCTTACAACAGAGTAAATTTGCTAAGCATCTAAAATAATCTTTTGTTAATCAAAATCATATGCCATCTTCTTTGGATTTAAAAACCCAAACATGGTAAAACTGTTTTATTATTAATTTTTGATGGTATATAAGAGACAGGGCAGATGAGCGAATGTCTTAATTTTCCGTATTCACTAGTAGCAGCATCAAATGAATTTTCACCTCTCCTTTTGGCCTTTCATTCGTAATACTATAGACTCAGTAAATCATAATTTTATTAGTTGTGGCTGATTGATTTTGCCGATATAACTGCCAAACATGTAAATAAAACTGCAGGTGGTAAGTTATAACGTTTCTCTTTAATATTTATAGGTAACCTGGTTTAAATACTACTTATTACCATCAATAAATGTCAATTAATTGCTTTCCTTCATAGTAATGAGAACGAATATTTTTAAAGCAGAAGTATAGGCAAAGATGGCGATCAAAAACACGGTGGGGCAGGCTCGTCATCTTGCCTGTGTTGAGCCTAACCAAACTAACTATTGTTATCCTCTTATTCAATATGAATGTTTTGTTTATCTATCAATATATCACCCTCTGAATAAATTTCATTGGATCAGAATGTCTTCAAGGGCATTAGTGGTGTTCCATTTTTGCCGCTAGGCTAGCCCCCTAAAGAGGAAGGAATGTAACAATAATTTGTTGCTAGAGCTACTGGCTTTTATCTGTCACCTTTTCTGATTTTGCCAGAAGGAAACAGATGCTTCCTAGACTTGTAAAGAGGCTATCATCAGGACGTAGGCAGCTGTAAGTGATATGGGCTGGAACAATGAGGCACCTCTCTATTTTTGAAGCACTTTTATCTTCATGTAAGAACCAATCAAATAAACTTCTACTTTGTTGATTTTGACAATCCACAAACTCATTTTATTATCTTATATTGCTGGCGAAAACATGATCATGGTTGGGTGCCGTCGCACACATCATCGTCTCAACCTTGTTATCGCTGTTTCGACCAGTTAAAACACTATAATAGCTGACAACTTCATGATCCTCCATCAAGACAAACTATCACAGACAAAATATTGGTGAGGTTTGGGCATCACATACTTCAAATTAGCTACAGTTGGAAATGCCGCTGAAGGGTTAAAATATGGGATCGAGCCTCAGGTCAGCACGTGTTTAGAATATGACTATGCTGCAGTATAACTACTAACCATGTTGCAGTTAGTGAAATAGGAATAGTGCTAATCTTTAGAGCCTGGTAAATAGAAAACCAACATATAAACCCTCAAGAAGACCAGAACTTATAGCAAATACTGATTCAAACCATATGTGTTTTTATTTCAAACCATTACCTAAACATAAGTAAAGCAGAGAAAAAGCAAAGCAAACTTGAGCTCTAGCATTCTTACAAGCACACCCATCAAAGAAATGTGAACAAGGAAAAGCAGAGGAAGAAATTTTAATAGAAAAACAGAAAAACGCTCTGAGCTCAAAGGAGTAAAACTCAGAGCTGTTCCTGTAGGCCCTAATCTATAGAATCAGGCCAAACATCCCAGTTGTATCAACTTCAGGACAGTGTTATAAAATTCTCTTGTGAGAGGAACCCTTTAATGAAAATGGATCAGGTACCAAATGCCAAGAGTGAGCATGAGAATGTTCAATTATAAAAATGTCATTTTATTTGTGACCATTTTAAAATTACCCACAACTACTTCAACATTATACTATAATGCATTACGCTTGGTTACGATACTTTGTAAGATGTAAAAACCACAGTTATCATTTGTTAAACCATGTTACGCATTCAAGATAAAATATGTTCAACCGTTTCAATCAATAACCATCTGCCCCAAGGCAGAAGTCATCTGTCCCAGTACTGGAACAAGATGACGATTCGATAAGGATTATGAAAAATAGAGAAATTATCTTTTACTTCTTTTATTAGAAAATTAAATGGTAATATATTTTAATACTACAAAGGACTACCTAACAGTTCATGTAAAATTGATTTTACAACCCTTAAAATAGATTAATAAACAACAAAGACTGTTAACGTCGTCATCTTGCTGATCCCTATATAAATTTACCCGAAAGTAAAATAATAAATCTAAAGACATTTTGCAACGTAAATGAAATATTGATTCATATTTTTATGCAAGAAACTATACTATTTTACTAGAGAAATGTCATGAAAAATTAATTAGAACGTTCGTATTTCTTTTTAGTTTTCATATTTTTCTACTCTTTTGAAAAGTGAAGATAATTCATTAAATTAAGTTTTAAACGTGATTTAAATATTGATTCATTATTTTATTACATATCATTTATTAAACATTATTTTTAAAAGAAATGTTATTGTTTTATTTTTATATGATTAAGTGTACATTTATGTTGATAAAGTAATTTTCTAAACATATGCCGTTACTTTTAATCAACCTACTAGTATTTTTGTAATAAAATGCGTAATTTTAAGTTTAAATGCTAAATCATAAGTTGATACGAAATCTGCTTTATATGTGTTTACACCTCGTTTGAATTTGTTTTATTTTAAGCAGAAAATTAAAGAAAACAGTTGCATTAAATTTTACATGTATATTATCTTAAGTTTTATTAAAGCGAAAAACTGCAATTTACTCCTCTCATAACGTTTACATATATTTGTATTGTTTCTAAAATCCATATTTGCATCATAAGATGAAATAACATAATGCAAGCTTGAATAATTACAATTTCAAGTATATTTTATAGCACGATTCCCATTAGTATTATATTCGACTGCTAGAAAAAGCCAATACAATAACTACATTGAACCTCATAAATATGTATTAAAGTTATGAAAAATGATCAGGCTATAAAGATATTTTAAATATTCATAGAGCAAAATTGTTTTCAGAGATGGGTTATAAACATATGTATCTAAATCTAGTGATCTTACATGAATGATCAAAGCAACACTAGCCAGAATTAAAATACAAAAATCATTTCAGTATTTTAAATATTTCTCTCGAGATCAAATAAAGTAATTCAGCAAGTAGAAAAATTTTAGTGCCTCTACCCAATGGAATACGATTCTAATATATACACTTTGTAAGTGAATCTCTTAGAGTACTTCGTGGGAAGGAATGAAACTATTGATAAATTATTTTTCTAAATATTCAGTGTACTCTCTTACAAAATACAAATGTGTCAGTAATGGGAAGTGAAAAATCCAACGATTTTTCTATACATCTTTAGAGGTTCTTAAAAGTGCATTATTTCCCAGAAATGCCATCATGCCAAGTTTCATTGCGATCCTCAATTATTTTTGGTGCATGAATTTTTCTTTGTCTGCTATAGTGTAGAATGTAATTTGTAAGGTCTAACGCCCGCATCTGGCAACAAGGTCATTATAAATGGTATATCTGGCAGGCATAGGTAAGGCATGCTCTTTTTATCCAAGTTTGTTATTATAGAATGGTAAATACATCAAAAATTCGTGGTCAACAACCAGAAGTTGTGTAACTCTATCATGATCTGGGGTAAGCAGATTCTCAAACTCCTATTTTGTTTACGATAGCATATTATTGTGTTTTATTTGCAGTAGTTCAGAAGCGATTCCTTATTTCATTAAATTGTTTCCTATTTAACCCTGATTATAGCTTGTAGCATATTTGTTATTAATTACCGTCTAGGCATCTATATAGGTGATTCGCTGAACTGACACATTTACTTGTAGATGGTATAGAAAATACTCGAAATCATATAGCCATGCGGGGTCGTAAATACACTAGTTGAGAGCTATAGTTGCAAGAAAAGGCAAAACAAACACAGCAACATTAATTGGACAGAAAACATTTTATTAAATGGTTGTACTTCAACAATTTTCAAATTACGATCAAAAGTGTTCTGGCAAGCCTGACAATGATTCTGTGTGGAATTCTTGACGTTCTGGAAAATTCTTCCAGGTAGTCTTGTGGTAAATGACACTAATGAAATGTTTAGTGAATGCCAAATTCATAATTGAACCCATTACTTGTAATCCGTTTTCCGACATGAGTAGAATGAGCTTGTGTTCAAACAAGGTTCTTGTCGATATGCAGATGGCGTATGGAAATACTGGATGTAATGGGCAGACCACTCAGTGGTTGTGAGCGTGTTCCACATTGGAGGATGCTATCATGTATGAACCGAAGTTACGTAAGACTGAGTCGTCAGCGAGTTAATTGATTCTTTTCGATTGTACGATACGCGCCCGTTCCTTCAATTGACGACTTCATGACTCGAATATATGTAGTTGTTATGTGGATATGCGACATGCCAGAACCTTCAGAATGTAGAATCCATACAAATTACTGTGCCAGGCCTGCAAATTTATCTGGTAGGCTTGTGTTCAGTATTTTCTCTTCTTTACAGCATAGCTAACAGCACCGAGATTTACCTGCATTTTCTATGTGACCCCGGGTTGTTTCTGCAATCTCTACATACCTTGAAAGTTTGTCAGTCTGTATGTAAATAGAAAACAAATTATAGATTTAAATTTAAATAAACCATATTGATCCATTATTAAAAGATATATAATATGCGTTTCATCAAGTAATTACATTAACGTTTATTGTAATTCTTAGTAGTGAACAAGTGAGGTAAACACCTTCGAAATTGATTTTGAGTATTTGATATTTCTAAAATCCTTAAATCAGGACCTTTCAATGATATAAACTATACTTGCCATTTTACCAATTAAAAGTATATTCATTTTAAAAATAATCGCTGATGAGCCACGCCCCTTTGACAATACAAAATGTAAACATTATTTACCAAATCTGGGAGGCTTTTCCAAAGCCACTCTCTGTTTTATTTATTCTTGCATAACTGTAGATTCCATAAATAACTGATAGCGTTGTTTACCTATTTTATAGAAAATGCGTTTTCTTCGCAGATCTTTGAATATTTCGATATTTAAAATTTCTGTAAAATTTCCAAAATTTTAATATGCAAGATCTACAAAGTATTTAAAAACGTAAAGGTACGTTTTATAAAGTAGACTACTTCATCATACTAACGACAATCCTCAGCTAGACATGCACATGACTCAAAGGAGACATGTGCAAAGAAAAATTCCCAATTTAATAGAAGTTTCTTCCTATGACAAAAGTGTAGGTATTATTAATGCCATTATGAATTGAATATTCTGGCATTTGTTTTCAAGAATGAAGTTCACTGTAAAATGTGTAACAGTGGCTTGAACATGCAAGTTTTAAAAAGGTAAGTCTGGACTGGCTAAGCCCACATTTGTCCTGAAATGTTGTGCTTGTCCATATCGTGTCTCTTCTTCAAATTTTTCATGAAGGAACGCAATTTTCTAATAAATACCAGAATTTGTATATGCTACCGTTCCATTAGGTAAGGTGCAAGCTGGGAGAATGTTTTGCGGCATAATCTTCCTCCAACCACTACAAGGTTTCTCCTTGCAGTAAGCGACTCTTAAACCGCTGCAAAACTTGTTTACGAGACTCCATTCAAAATGCCGAAGAGCTATTTAATGAAATGAAGGTAATAATATGTGCAGTCGCTATAGATGGGACATGGCAGAAATTGATTTACTCATCATTGGATATTGTGATTACCTTGACCAGCATGGATACAGGTGATAGATGTTGATATTCTTCAAATATTGCATATGTAAACTTACCTTCTGATCAAGGACATAAAGGTACGTTGGATCTGTGGAGCCACTGGAAATTCAAGGTGCGTCTAAATTCAACGGTCATTATCTTTTGCATAATGCCCGATATATGCTGCCAGGGGATGGAGATTGTAAAATATTTGATGCTGTTAGAAAGAAAAACATGTGGAGATGAAGATACCCAATTGAAAGTAGGTGCATTGTCATGAAGCATGGAACAAGATTGCACGCAGATTAAAAACTCAATTGAAAGGGCAATCTTGTCAGACGGTAAGTATTTAAGTGGAAAATCGTTTGACTGAGCATGAAATAGATACAGGTTTACTATGGATCCAGCTATTCAGAGAAATTACACCAATGTTCAGAGCATGCGGCTTAGAATGTCAGGCCATTTTCTATAGCTGTCAACAGATGAATATCCTCAACATGTTCTTTGTCACAATGGTGAAGATTCATGGTGTGAATATAAAAACTGAAGCATCAGGTAAGTCTTACAAGCATAAAATGACTTCCATTCGCTGTTGTAGAAGCAATGCGTCCTATATTTAGAATCTTGTCACAGTCTGTTGCGTAATCTTTATGGAAACTCCTAATAATGAACATTTATGTCATATAGTGCATGTTTAAACAACAAAACTAGGTAATCTCATGGTGGTTTATAATCTTCTTCTTTTAATGATGGTAATGTATCCAAATTAAAATGCTGCAGAAAATGGGAGTCGAGCCTGGAGAATATTCGGTAAGTGCATGAAAGTGCTTGATGAGAAAGGTTAATGAAAGCAGTGTATGCTTTTTCTGGAAGCGAAGAAAATTAGAAAAGGTAAAGAAAAAGAAAGAAGATATTAAGAAAAATAAAGGTAAAATAAGCTGCAGTGCAGGATCTTTTGATGAGTGAAATTTTATAAAAGCTACTGTTTTCTAAAATTTCTTTTATGTGTTTTCTATAAATGCTTCTGTATGCATGGGCAAATTTTTATTTTATATTTCATATATTCTTGTATACAAGTGAAATTTTGAAATATTCCTCAGACATTTTGTAAAAGCATATGTCGTAACATAGAAAATTTATATTAAATTCCTTATTGTACTCTGCAAAAGTATTTTTAATCCAGGCTGATCCATTTTTAAAAATTTCTTCTGTATAAAATATTTTATTTAATGCACACAAATATATCTCAAAATTCAGTTTATGGGTGGATGGATCTAATATTTAAAGAAATTGTGTTTTGTGATCTACGAAACACTAAAGAAATTTTCAGTGCCATATAATCATGTATTGCCTGTGCTTATATAGTTATATTTTTAATTTGTGTCTTCTTTCTCAATAAATTAGTGGCCATGGTTGGAAATATTTATTTTATATTGCATATATATTATATATACTGAAGTGAAATTTTGAGATGACCTCCAGACATTTAAGCTGAAAGCAGATGTCGTAACATAGAAAAGGAAAATTTTATAAAATTCTTTATTCTCTACAAAATTACGTTTTAAACATGCTGATCAATTTTTAAAAATTTCACTTCTATATGAATAAATGTTTATTTAATGTACCACAAATTAAGCTGCTTTCAATAGTTTCTTAGTAGAAGGTACATAAATATCCCAAAATCTGTACCGCTTTTAAATTTACTCAAACTTGTTTCATACAAAATAAACAAATTTCTTGTTTAAAAACAAATCAGGTTTTCTTGTTGTTTTGGATGCATTTTATGTAATATTTTAAATTTTTAATTCTGATACTTTGGTGTGTTTACATTTATAAAACATAATGAAATTTTCGAAATGTCGTATAATGATGTATTACCAAAACCATATTTTCATGTATTGACACATTTTACATAATTATTTATAATACTTATAGTCAACTTGGATGACAGTAATGTATCAGAACCTAAAATTCTTCAAAAATTTATTCATAATTTGAGAAAAATGATGCAAATGCTATAAAATATCTCGATAATAGATTAAAAATTGAAAATGCTATACATTTTGTGAAATCAAGTAAAAGAAACAAATAAAAGGTATAAAGTTATTGAGAATAAGCTAATATTTAAAAATTGAACAAATACAGATTGTAATTCATAATTTTTGATGAGTGATTTTATAATAAAAGTACAGTATCTCAAAGCAGTGTTTGTAAAATGCGAGTACAATTTTCTCAGACCTATTCAACTTGTTACTTGCAATCTTCACTGAATATTACTGATATGCTAATATACTGAAGTGAACTTTTATTAATATACCAAAATATTTTTGTAAAGTCAGTTATCGTGAAAAATGACATTTTCAAAATTCATAATTATGATACATTACGATAGAAAGTTTTGAAAAACTAAACTCTATATTTGAAAGTTCACTTCAGTTTAAATAAAAATCTAAATTAATATGCAGAAAAATTTAAGTATGTACATTTAATATTATGAAAAAGGCACATAAAATGCTCAATTAATAGCGGGATAGGTGTACCGACTTACATAAATCAATATCTGGTCCTATGATAGCAAAGAAATTTTATATAATTCTAAGCGGTTTTAATTTCCTTTACATTTATTTTGTATCTTATTCGCTGTTATGACCTGAGACGTATCGAAAGATAGATGTTTTCGAAGGAAAATAACTATCCTGAGGACATAAGCTTTATTCTATATAGCTAAATATAGCTTCTAACAAATAATAACGTTCATTTCGCTTCAAGCATTTATTTAATAGAAAACGCTGTGATATATCAAGTAAACTGTCTTTATTATTTTAAATTCTTGACATAGAAAGTTAATTACTTCTAACATTCCATCTCATACAATAAAATATCCGTATAAACGGCCATAGTTCTGTTTCTTATTATTTGATATATTTGAAAATTTGCTATCAACTTCTTTTTGAATCTGTTGAGCATATGTCAATAACTGAGAAAATATATCTATTTTCTGGAAATTTCAGGGAATGAGCAGTGATATTAAATGAAGATGAACAGCGATTACGTCAATCAACATCATTTAAAAACTATACTTTTTGAAAAGGGAAAATTTATTAAAAGGTATATAAAAACAAAGAAACATTACCTGTAAATACAAGTTTATCATATTTTTGAAAGATTTAAGATAATTCTTGGTCACAATAATAGCAGATCATATATAATTTTACTCTGAAAGAGTTACTTAAAAATGAAAATATATTGAAAATTGAAACGGTTTAAAGGTATGTATTTGCAACTTAAAATACTTTCCTTTCATTAAGAAATAAAATGCAACAGTATCAACATTTAAACTAAAATTATTATATAAATTAATAAATTCTAAAGTCGTTTTCATGCCCGAAATCTTGAATATGTACTTTAATTAGTGCAAAATTGCATATTTTCTACCCCAAAATACTTTCAAATCATATTTACTATAATATATTGAAAAGAAATATAAGAGAATATTTGCAATATTTCATTTAATGTTTTACCAAATTTTGCTGAGTGTTTTATATTTTATTTTAATTACATTTTGATATCGGCGATTATATATAATTTTTGCTTTGCCATTTTAATTTATTTTCAATTAATTCATTACATGGTAGTTTTGAATTAATGCTGCAAATAAAACTAAAGTAAGTATATAATTACTACTCTCCGTGTGTTTGTCATTTATTTTTCCGTATGTGACTTTAGACACCATACATCGACGCCTAACAGTTTGCATATTTTGATCACACTTGCTCCAGCCAAGGCAGGCTTTACAATTTTATGCCTTTGAAAATCTGAGATCCGACACTCCTTTTGAAAAATCAAGACTGGAGACACAATAAGATTTCACATATAATGGGAATATACATTATTTTGACACCTACCTGTATATACAGAACATAATCGTATTTACGGTTCTGTTTTAAAATAACTCTGCATAGATATTTGTATTTAGGTCTTCAGAAAGAAGCATTTGAATGAATTTCATAACTATAGTTCTCATTTGTTAGATAAACCCATAGATAGAATCGTCATTCCACATATGAGCTATCCTATAGTAGTACAACATTTCATTTTTCTATCGAATTTTAAGGAGCTAAAATCAACAATCAATTATTACAATACTTTATAAATCTTTACTCACTCTTAAACTATGTATATTCTTTGTTACTTTTCCATTGTTTAATATTTGAATTTATACAAGCAGTAATTACCCGCATTTTGTAAATGTTTATATTTTAATGAAATAAAACGTTTTGTAAATAGTACTAACACATAAAAGCAGCTAAGTTAAAGCAGAAGCACATTTATTATTTTCCTTAAAACCATGATAAATAAGCATTTTAAGATGAAGAACCATTAATTGAATTGTTATATTTATTCTCACAAATGTGTAAGGGTTAATGTGTAGGGGATATATTTTGCTAGTCAGATAAAATTCATAATAAATAAATTTAGATATTCCATAAACTGTTGTGATATTAGCTAGTTTACAAGTGATGTATATTTACATGTCATTCTTCACTAATTTTGTGACCGTCTGACAGATCTATACGCGTCTATATTAACCTTAGGGACTCTTATAGATATTTTACCAACCAACTTTCATAAAGGAAAGCGTGATTATATAATTAATTGTATTATATAAATTCTGTATTCGCGAGGTTTTGAAATAAGTTGGTGATTGAAGATCGTGGTTATTAAGCGCAAATCTGGGTTAGAAAATAACAATTAGAAGAATTCTAAGAGGACCGCTCGGAGGTGATCAAATCAGATAAAGATTTTCGTTTCAAAGCCTCCAACAGTAGTACTTCACAAGAGTACAGATATCATGAGGCTTTGTAGATTAGAAGTTAAAGAATAACTTATTAGAGCGTGGGGAGTTGAAATTGAGCTTGTATAGAGCAATGCGGCTTCTTCTTTATTTATCGAATAAAATATCATTCAAAAAAGCAGAGAGCATGAATTGATTAATTGCTTAGTCGTGCCTATGTTTTAGAGAACAAATTACACCAAAAATAGAAAAAAATTATCTCGCTTGCTATTTAACTGGTTTAGTTATATTTACAGTACAGTTATTAAATAATATATCTAGTTTTTTGTTCTTCTGTTTGTAGCATCTGAAATGAAAAAATCCCTCTTTGATATTTCTGGGAATTAGCTAAGTCATCTCTTCAGGTCATTGCATATATTAATTTCTATAGCATCTTTTATCATAAATATGGCTTGATTTCCTTCTTCGCGTTAACCTTTTTAACATAATAATTGTCTGTCTAATAATCTTAATATAATCAGGATAATGTTTTCCCGGATAACTTAATAATTGCATTGATTTTGTAATAGCTAAGAAATTTATAGAAACGTTTGAGCAATTAGTTCATACATTTTGTAAATAAGGAGGAATAGTTTCTTATCATTTATGTTTCTAAACTGTGTAACTGATGCTTAATTTCAGTTTCCACAAATTTTTTATTTCAACCACAAAAACTAAAATATGTTTTCAGTTAGAGATAACTTTGCTTTACCAATCTAAGGTTTGGGCTATTTATCTTATTTGGCTTAAGACATTAAAAAAGTCTATAATTTTGAAATATATTAATTTATTTTCAAACCACATGTGAAAAACATTAAGGTAAATCAAAATTGATCAGTTGCAGTGATTCGAACATTATTTTAAACATACAAATCATTATAACACGACTTTAAGATATTCATTCTCGTTTGAATTAAGAACCAAATTTGATATATTTTTTTCTAGTTTTGTACAACATAATTTTAAGAAATGCTGCTTCTAACAGGGTATTTTTAGATAAAAAAATATAAGTTTTTCTTATTTGTATTTGTGCAATAAAGGGGGAGGGGGTAATTTGTAACCAACAATCCTTCATGTCAACATAATCAGTTCCTCATAGTCATCCACAGACTCAATATGTTCAGAGTCATAAAATGTATCAATTATATCCGTTTACATAAAATTTTAACTTTTGAATAATATGTTCGCAACTGCTAAGTGCCCTGGTATTTGATAACCCAATTGATTAATTATTGTTGAGCTTTAGACAAATCATTTCATAACAGCAGCACCATCAATTGTTGATGCAACAATTTCATTAGCTGGATCGTAAGTAAAATATTTTAGCTTATCGGAAACCAATTTCAATTCTGTTTCAGCATCTCACAAGAACTTCCTAACGTAGCTAATTCTTAGTTAATTTTTTCAATATGGTGTACCTTGATGTATTCATATATCTACGATTTCTCATGCTGGTCCATTCTACTATAGTCAATAGATTTTTTTCTCCAACCATTCTACGTACTTATAATCTAATTTACTTAAAGTTCGAATTGTTGATATTTTAATTATCCTTTACTTGAGAACTATTTTGCGGTAGGGAATAGCCTCTTTTTTTGTAAGGATTCTCAGATGAACGAGCTTGTTCTAATGATATTAATAGATAATCTATTCAAATCAGCAAGCCACTGTGTTCTTATAAATCATGATGTTCTTCACTGTAATTTCTTCTAAATTTTTTTTCCAGAAGTCTAAAGCTGATGGATTCTTTTCTACGGTATTATGGCATTTGACGGTATTAGATAATTTTTGTCCGTTATTTTCTTATGGAAGGTTTTAAAAGATTGTGATGGCTGCCTGTGGATGATCTTTTGCAAGTTAACATTTTAGTAAATTGATTACAACGCACCTTATCTTTTTAATACTGGAACGTCCGGGATTTCGATTACACCTAAAGGTCCATTGCTGTCATTTGACACCGCGATCTAAAACATATAAAGTAAATGTTCTAACTAAATAATTGCAGGAACTCCTTTCCGTAGGGTTACGTTTTAAGACATTTTAATATATTATTTCATGTAATTATGATATATTATGACCCTTTATATCATAAAAAAACTGACGTTGAAATTATGTGTTGCAAAGATTGTTGGACCACTGATTTGTCGCAAAACATTTCGAGTCGTAAATCTGCCAGGAACATTACTATTATACGGTATAGATTCTATGCCATTCCTATCCATTCTATTCCATCTCTATCCATTCTATGTCATAAATCAGGATTTACTGGAATATTATCAATTTAATCAGGACTTTCTTCAAATTCTTCGCAGTCATTTTCATTCGATCTTATGTCTTCATCGGAATCTAAATTAGAGCCAATTCATTCTCCGAAAGCTCTCGCTAGAAATTAGCAATTTCATCAGGGTTTAGAATTTTTCTAAGAGCCATCGTTTCATGGTGTTTGCTCTGCACTAAGTTCGAAAATCGAATGAATTTTTTTTTATGAGCAAATAAGCGAAAACTATGTAACGAGACATTTAGACACAGAAATTTTAGTTCAATTGATTTATTTCCATTGTGAACTCAATAACACTGTATTCAAGGACAAAAAATGTACTATAAAACTTTGGAAAGTTTGTTTTACTAATGGTATCTACTTAGTGGACTATATTATGCTGAACGACAGCTTTTTATAATGATCAATTGCTATGGTGTCGAAATGACACCAGCGGAAGTTCTAGGTATATTTAGTTGGAAAATCACTCCAAATTAACCTAGAACCACAAAACTTTTTTTGGGTAATCAGCAGAAAAAATTAAATTTCCGGCAAAAATGCGGAAAGGGGAAAAAATTAAACAGGCTTCTGTGTCAAAATGACACCGATGGGCTAGTGTTTAATATTTCAGAAATAATTCCAGATAAATATATGACCACACACTCATGTCCATAAATTAAGGATAATTCAGAATCAAATAGAAATAGAACTCTTGACTAAAAATTCATTGTATAATTATCACATATACCTTCAATAACAATATGCAAATTACAGGAATCCACCAAACGACACCGATAGTAGGTCACAATGACGGGAGCGGGAAAGAGAAGTATATAAGGAATGGTGGCAAATAATTAAGCATGTTCACAAACGTTTTGTAAGCCACTCAGTAGCATGGCTGGATAGTTATGACTCAGAGGAAACATGAAGATATTTTTTAAGTTGTAAAATTATCGGCAGCATGGAATATAGCAAAAAACTAGATAGATAACTAGAGAAAATTGAAATTACCATAAGTGTCATCTCTATGCTTTAATATAATTTCCAAGATGGAGGGAATTGCAATATATATTATAATACAGGTAACTCCTAAGTTACAACACCGAATAAAGACCGATTTTTGGCAGTGACTTCAAAAGGAAGCACTCGGAGTACATTATCCGGTGTGTCTTCTTAGCTATCTGCAGCCACATATACGACAGTTTCAAAACAAACCGTGAAAAGACGTTTGAGTCATATTGGTATATATGCTCGCAGGCCTCTCAGATGTGTTCCACTCACGGCAACTCACTGTCTCCAATAGTTAGACTGGAGTAGAGAACATGCAATGCCTGTGTGCAGACATCGTCACAGTGAGCATGTGGGATATATTTCGACTCCAGTTTTAGCTTGAAGTCTGATTCCCGTCACACTTTCATATGGAGAACGCCAGGTACCCGTCACCTCCAAGGCAACATCATTCAATTGCACAGTTACAGTGGTGAATGATTGCTCGTTTGAGTGAAAATTTACGGGGCATCAGAATGGATCTGTATGTTAAAAACGGAATCTGTATGTTATAGATTTACATATAAAATCTATAGAGACACTTCTTTTCCACAGCTCTTTTCGAAGTCCTGCATGTGTAGTGGGACTTAGGATAGCATTGCTAATTCAGGGGAGCAATCTTCCTCAAGATCAGCTCAATAATTTGATGCTCAGCTTTCCGAGGTGTCATACGAACTGTATTTCATCCCATGGGGCACTGGCAATGAATTAACTATCATACCAACTTGTATTTAGTTTTTGTAAAGGGAGTATTCTCTTTGTAATTGCTCCAGAGAGCAAAAATCGTTATTTTTATGAATGTTATCACACTTACGCCATCTTTTTCAATCTTTATCTTTTGTTTAATAAATGAGCTTAATGAATAAGTCCCGTTTGGATTGTTTCTGAGCCTAATTTTTCCGGAGCTAGCATTACTCTTTATTTATGGAGATGGATGTATTTTAAAAATCTATAATTTAATACTATGAGAAGTAGAATAACATAAAATGATTAAATACTCAAAATTCTTTTATACACTCTTGCAGTGTAATAAAGAATGTCATCCACACTCATCAATCCGTCAGTGCGCAATGCATACACATGCCTAGTACACATGTTTGAGTGTTTTCGTATTTCCGTCAGGTAACTTTTGCAAATTACAAGACCTTTTTTTTCATACTATACAGCTTGGTATGTAATGTTGTTTACGATAAAGACCTTAAAGTGAATTAATAATTATTATGTAGAAGTTGAATTTTTTTTTCTTTTTACTGATACAAATATTTTTTGAATTGCATTCTTTTTTTTTTTTTGAAAAGCCGGTATGCCCAGGAAGACCTTTATATATCTTGCCTCTCCTTGTTAACCCCTTAACAACCACCGGCGTATAAATACGTCTCGCTCAGGTGATGTATTAAATGCCCTAGACGTATATATACGTCTTTCGGAAATGCTATACTTTTCTTCACTCTGCTATCATTAAAACTATTCCGAACGATTTGAAACACACATAATTTACCTTGGCAGTGTTTGCTATGGATTTACTTATTTCAGACAAAAATATACTTATTTATGTCTTTTCTCCCCCCCCCCCAATGTACCGCAGGCGAACGTTTATGTGAAAAGCTTGGGCACTGGGGAGCGAATCGCATAGCTTCTAATCGACAATTACAGGTTAAAGTTTATCTTTAATTTATTTTTTTGTTTCATTATATAAAAGGAAATATTTTACATCGTTGTAACTTCATTTTTAAGCTGTTTTTCTAACTTCCCAAGAATCCTGAATATGTGAAAGTTGTGAAACTAAGATAAACTCTCTTAACTTTAAAAAAAATAAGATGCTTTGGATGTAGGTTAAAATGCTTTGTAGGTAATGAAATGGTAGCTATCCACAAATCTCCTAGTTTTATTATGTAGTTTTTTATACTCATTTATTTATTTTTATTTTGGTTCAACTTTTTTTAAGGAACATTTAATTTTTTTCAACCAGTTTAAAAAAAATTATTTTTACATTTTGTATTTTTTGTGAGTTTTGTAAATTTTCTTTTCAAATATTTTTTTCTGGTATTATTTTTTGTTAACTCAATTTGTAAACTACCGAAACAGGAAGAGAGATTAAACCATTTAATAATTATCATCATATAAATAAAATAACTGTGTGTAAAATGTTTTTTTGGAATAAATAAATAATCGTCTCTCCAAAATAGTGATATCGAAATGTGTACAATTAAAAACAATTAGTCAGTGAATACTTTGTAAGCATGGAGAGAGAAAGATAAATTTCTAAAAGAAAACACAAGGTAATATTTTTTTAATGTACTGATTCCCTTACAACCAAATATAATTATTTATGCAAGAGTATTACTAATTAACTTATACAGAGAGTATTACCATCATTTCTAAAATGTCTCATTTGAAAATTATCCATGGTTGTAAAGTACAATATTTTTGTTACGATTAAAGAGTTAATTATTTGACTCAGAGTGTGTTGTCACTTTTCTAAAATTATTAATTTTTAAATAACTCAAAAATTAAATACAAAAAGACGCACAAGTGCTTAGTACAATTTTTTAAACATAAAAGTTCTCTAAGCCAAATGCAGATTTTTTTTGAATACCTTTACTATGTTCAGTTTTAAATTTTAGATGATACGATGCAGTTTAAGCAAGTAAAACTAAAACACAAGAATAGTTTTAGTTGCACTGAGGGATAGTTTTGTAATCAAGAACACACTTTAACACTTAATTCTTAGGAGATAAAAGAAGATATTCATTAACTGTAAATGTAAATGGATTAGAGCAATCCAATAGTACTTCCCTCGAACCCATGAAAATTATTTGCAATCGATAAAGAAAGTGAAAAAAATGGAGGTTTAACAATTTTTTTTGTCATTTCTCTTTTTTTGGGTCTTTTTTAAAACGTAAAATCAAGAAAAAAGTAAAAAATTTACGAAAATTGCAATGAAAAAAAAGAAACGAGTCTTACAGTAGTCGCATGCGATGTGTAACATATGACATGTTACCGTGGTAAATTCGCACTAGCAACTTAAATCCTGAAGAAAATGAATCGAGTATGATTGGAAATAATTTTCTGTGGAATAATTATATCTTTTATGAAAATTTTATTTAATTAACGCAAGGAGTAATGCAATTTTTTTATCAAAATAATTATTATTGTTCAATTTGGGGAACAGCGGTAATGATAACTTACGATAGCTAAAATATGACACGTATACTTGTGATTTCAAAGTATTTAAAAACCGTTGAAAAATTGCGTCAATAACAGTACCACTGTCAGTTGTCGAAACATTTCAATTTGTGTTCATTTCGAGTTTGAGTTTATCATTCAAAAAGTTTTGAGTGGCTCGGCTTCTAGCAAACTGAAGTTAACTTTAAAATCACTACTCAAAATCATGGAAGCGAGTGATAGTTTTTTTTTTTTAAAAGAGCAGAACCACCTTCGGTATATGGTAAAAGTAAAAAATGCAGGAAATCTTTAATTTTTTGAACCATTTGACTCGGAGAAACGTATACAACCACCGAAATCACTGTTTGTCCATTTTCAAATAAGCATTTTGCCGCACATATGTCCCCAATATCTTGACTAACAATACCTAGTCTACTTGCTTGATGATAAGTAATATCCATATGTCGAGCCACAACATGTGAGTTGTTCTGCTTACGATAGATCGCAACACCAGCTGCTCTGTGGCCCGGTCGTTTAAATTGTTCGCAGCAATCGAAGTCAGGTATCGAAACGCGTCCGTCATTGTCTAACCACGTCTCTCCTTAAAGGACTTAGCTTCTTCTCTAATCCTAAAGTGAGAAAACAAAAACAAAGATCCACGGCCTAGACCGTAGGGTGTGGGGATGGGTGCGGAGCCCTTCCCGAATGAAGGTGAAAAAATAGAACTTCACTGAATAGCGCGCGCTTCCCAACTTCTGTTACGCATTTCCGTCCTTTCACGAAATCACTCCACAAATTCCAGCAATCGAGAGGAAGATTTACACATAAAAATTTCCTCTTTTCCAAGAATTTTTTTTTAATCATCGTAGAGGGATCCAATATTAAAACACTTTTTTCACAATGTATTCACACTTTATCCTCGATTTATGATTTATTTATATCAGAACGTTTGATTTACATAAAAACCAAACAGTAAAGCGAAAGTTACACGTGAATAAACATCATGCCATACATTTTTATAAAATTCTTGACACGTTTATCGAACAAAGTCATTACAAAAACTGGATCTGGTGTTTTTAGATCATTATGTCCTTTAAGCTATTAGCTGGTTTCCCGTACACCGTATGGGCTACAGAAAGATAGTATAATTGATCTGCGCGTACGCTGTACAGGCGCTGATATTTTCTTCTTTCTATATTTGATTGGCACATATTTTTAATTGTTGTAGTGAGATTATTAGTGCTAGTGTTTTTAAGAGATACAATTTGTCCTTGGTACTAAATTACTTCTTATCAGGGATTTTCTTTGTGGTGAAGGAGGGAATTTTTCATTGTGAAGACAGGAATTAAGATTCTTGAAAATATTCGATAAAGAACAGGGATTTGCAAGGCAATATGCAATTTTCTTCTTTAGAATAAAATAAAATTCATTTATAATCCCAAAAAATGTATATCATCTCCATCTCCATTGCAATGTAAGAGTATTATATGCATAATGCTTCAAATTGTGTGTGTACACATATACATGCACGTACCTACAAAATCCTCAACCGTTTATAAAGACTGTACGAACAAGACATTTTTTTGTAAGTATGAGAGAAAATCTTTTAAAATTTTTGAAACATTCTTCATAGCTCACAGATTGTACTTAAAAATGCAAACATTTAGGAATTTTTGTGTTCCATAATTATAAAATAAAGAATAATGTGAAAATTTTAAAAAGCTTCCATTTTCTCTTTTTGTTAAGTATTATGCTTAGTTTTATATAATAAATGAGGTGTCTAAGAAATTAGTTTTCAATATCAAAATATTCGTATATTTATGAAAGTAACTTGATTATTCATTTTATTTTTATTTTCGGCAGGTGATAAGCTATAATTATTACTGAAAAAAAAGTCTAGATTATAATAGAGCTTCATCTTGAATATACATGGTTGTCCGTAAAAGATGGGCAACACTTAGAGAGGTAATAGCATACATTTAAACAAACATTTTCTTTCTAGAAATATATGCATGTTTGGAATCAAAATGTGCTAGTGAGACCGGATGTTATGCTATACGAGGCAAAAACACACAAAGATCAAATAAGTTACAAATACTTTTAATAATCAATGAGATTACATATAAGTTTCCAAAACAGTGAATGGTAGTGGATACGCACGTGGTATAACGTCAAAGAAATTATTGGTAAACTTTTCAAAAAGAAACTGGTATATCGCTTCACTTCCCCTGCAGAAAACGAAAGCTTATGGGCGAGTTCTGCAAATAGAATTGGATCACAAACATGAGACTTCAGCTGTCCCCACAAAAAGAAATAAAGGCACAGAAGATGTGGCGAGCGCTGCATCTAACCTACAAGACAGTCTCTCCCAATCCATTGGCTTAAGAATTTTAAATCCAGATTATTTCTTACGCTTTGATAACGTACACAATGACCTGTGGTTCCATATTATAGAAATCACATTACCCGTTGAATGTATGGGGGAACTCTGTTCAACATGTCAGGTAGCACCTGTTGCAGAAACATGAAGTATTTCCCCCTCAGATTATTCTGGCAAAGGATAAAGGAGTGGTCTTTAATTCTTCCTTGGCAAATATAAATTAAAAAGTTTCGCTGTTGATCATGTTGACAAGGGTCTATCAGCGAACCTTCTATAAATATTCTTAGTGTAAAATTATTCTTTTTAACTGTAAGTTCCCTGGAAAACTTTCTCCCGAAGAAGAATACTTGATTTATTCAAATGAGTTGTTATATTTAATCTTTGTCGTTTATGTACGTGATGTTAGTCGATGGGTAGCCGATAGTTGATAGTTGGGAAATAAATTGTGATTAAGATTCACGACCAGAAGTCGTATAAGTAAGAAATATATTTACAAGTAATTCTAGCGCAGAAGTCAAGAGTGCTCCAAAAGTAAGTTAGTAAATTATACTTATATATTAGCAGCCTTAAGCCGTGCGGTTTCACTTCCAATTATTTGCTATGTGCATCTCCTACCTTCAGTTGTGTCGATTAAGTAAAAGGATAAATAAATTTGAGTTTAAAACTTGTTATGGCTGATCTTTTCTAAAACCCTCAAACAACAACAACCTCTAGTAGGTTGTTACAATATGAAAATGTGGCAAGCACAGGTTGATTCAAAATTCGAATGACTAATTTTAAAAATTTAGAACTACTTATGGTACATTTTAAAAATTTTACTACCAGTTTTATTTTACAAATGAAACGTTTAATGCGTCAATCTAACTACTTTTAATAGTGAGGGTAAATTATTGCTCTTAAATTAGATCCTTAAAACAGAAAATAAATTTGAAAGCTTTTAAATAATGGTTGCTAAAATTGTATTATAAATGAAGCATTTAAAAATTTTAAAAAATTAGTTTTTATAAAGGATTACTATCTAAATCTGTTGTAGAAATAAAATTTGGCTAGCAAGCAAAAACTTTAAAAAGAAATGTGGACAAAATGAAAACCTTGGTGAAAAAGGAAGAAAAAAAACACACAGAAGCTGAAAATACTTATCACTGTAGAAAATCAACTTCCTTAAAGCACTTTTTTGCAAAGAAACTATTTGAATCGCAATTGGTCGTCAGATACAGAAAACTGTCTATAAAACAGAATAAAAAGTATGTCATTAAACAACTGAGAAGTCTACAGCAAAACGAAGAAAACGTACTTTCCCTGTTTACTTAATGTTACGCAAGAGTAGATACAAAATTTGGAAGAATTCCTCTCAAAAAGATCGGGAATTTATTTTTGCTTCGCCTAAACATTTACCTAAAATGTACTATGCTAAAGGCAACCATATTAAAAGTTTCACACAAATAACATAATTCAATACAAATGTATGATGTTCTGAAATTATTCACATTATTTTTGAATTAACTTGTAGATTTGCATGTTGTTAAGGTAGATTTGCAAAAATGTTTGTTTTATCTAAGTTTTCAATTGCGCCAGCATCTTTGCGTTTTAATTCTGACCATTCATTAGTTTAGGAAAGTTGTATGTGTGTTTGAATGTTTACTCATCACTTAAAAGTTTTACTTATGAAACAGTATGGATAGCATTCATAGATCTTCGACATGCAGTTTTAATAGAGCAATTTCGATGTTAAAATCTTTAAATTGAAAATCCAAAGCCTTCTTTAAAAATTATATCATTTTTGATTATGTGTTATCTAATATATATATTGGATATATCTCATTAAATTTGAAAATTAGATTTAAAAACTTAAAGGTAAAATGACAAAAATATATTATGATATTGTTTCATAAAGTTTTTAAAAGTACGGATTTATAATTCTAATTTAAGAAGTTTGTGTTTCTAAAATGAATTTATAGTAATTTGTTCTCAGTTATTCCATCAACATTTTGCAATCATGTTATTTACATTATAAACTTTTTTTTGCACTGTCTTGTGTATCACGATACATGTAAACGCACAAACTCAAAATGATTCCCGTTTCTTGAAATCTGTAATGTTAATATCTATTTTGACTTCATAGATATTTTTAAAAAAAGTACACAGTGTATTGGAAATTATTTTTCTTAATAATTTGTCACAATAAAACCTCCCTAAATTTCCTACAGAAATAAAATAATCTTTAAACACAATTTCTTAGAGTGTTAGGTAGACAAATTAAGCATGTGAGGAAACCTTTAATAAATAAATAGGGAGTGATATATATATATTGAAGCTTACTTATATTTAAAACTACACAAATATCTGAACCCATGCATACTTACGATATGCTTTGTGAAAATTTATAAATTACTTATTTAAATGGAGTTAAGTGAAATATAATGTACATTAATTTTTATTTAAGTTTAAAAGAAAATGGTTAAAAGAACATAATCACAGATTTCTGGGCAAGTTTTGTAATTAAACGAAAAAGGGGGCTTGTGTGAGTTTTTAATAAATATGAACAATTACTTCCAAACTGATAGAAAAAATTGAACATTTATAATTTAATCACCTTAGTTCTAATTACACTTAAATAAATTTTGTAATATTTTCTGTATATATGTAAATAAATTGGTTGTAATCCATTAAATTGCATGTATATGTCTGGAAAATATACACATATTGAAAATATTTTAGAAAATTATAATATATTTACTACTAAAGGAGCTTCCAAGAGAAAATACATAAAGAAAAACGAATGTGTTTAATAAATAATTTAGTAAGTAATGTGTGTTTTTGCAAGTTTAGAAAGTTAAAATATTATAAAGTAAAATATATATTTCTCATTTAAAAAGATTTGTCAAATGATTCATTCCAAAGTTACGTCATCTTATAATATTTTATTTACCAAAGTACTTTAAAAATTCTACTGGATAAATTTTCACCGTAAAATTTTAGTACATATATTATTAGTGCGAAAAAATGTTTAGAAATATGATACACATCAAATATAGAATATTCCCTCCCGTTATTTCCTGCATTCGCATTATTTTACTCTTATGCTAACCCTTTTTTATCGTGTAAGAACATGATATTCCAAAATAATTGTACTTCTTGAAAATACCTTCCTGCAACTATTTTTTCAAGATAAAAAGAAATGAAATTTCATAATAGAATATGTTCTTAGATGGAAATTCGTTTTTGGATTTGTTATTCTTATTTTCTTAAAAGAATTGCATTTTATATGGTTTATAATACGATCCACAGTATTTGATATTCTTTAGGGTGCAGTGAATTTTTTCTTAAATTGAAAGAAGGCTTTCTTATTAAAAAGATCGGGAGCTTGAAAAATATTTTTTTACAAAAGATATAAGTTCTATCCGACTTCACTTTGATTATTAAATCTTATATTACTTACAAATTAATTAAATTACTAAATTTAGTAATGTAATTATACGGAAAGGAAATACACTACAAAATCAATTCCAAAAATAATAACTTAGACAGTCTTTTTTAAGTTGAGAAGTATGCATTTATGCCTAAATGATCAAAATGTTGTTTCGTTTTAAACAATGCTTGTTAAAAAATGTTTCGTTTTAAACAATGCTATGCGAAAAGGGTCCTGAGCTATGCGAAGAGGGTTCTGAACTCTCAAAGATTGACAATTAGTACTCAACATTTTTAACCGCCGGGCCGCATACATATGGCAGATATTTCATGCGGGCTGCAACATCAGGGCTAATAGGAAAAAAACAAAAAAAAACATAAGGCAATATTTGATTTTTAAAATGTGGAAAATTAATCAAAATATTAAAACTCATTTTTTGGCATTAATGGTATATTAATCTCTATCAAACACACGTAATTTGTTTTTCCGTTTTATGCATTCTTTATTTAATTGTGAAATAGTTTCAGTTTCATTCCACCCATGACCCATTATCACGCAAAGTTGTCAAATCATTTGACGATTCATTTTTTTTTTCTTTTGATAAAGTCTCTCTTATTTTTATTTCAAACATTAATTTATCAAGCGTAGAACGACAGCAAAAAGAAGTTTTGACAGAATTTCAGACTATAATCAGTATTATTTGTTTATAATTTAGACTCAATTTAAACCATCAAATAATCACTACTCCAGTTCATTTCGCTATTCCACTGGTAATTGCTATTAATACCTGTCACAGTTAAAATAGACAAGGAAAAAAAAATCTTTTAATTCATACCCGTACGACATCGATAGGAAAATGTATATATTTGATTGCTTGATTTATAGAATTTCCGGCTAAATGTTTTTATAACGTTGTTCTTAAATAACAGAATTTTTTTCTGCAATGGACAATGAGTGGGCCACTCAGAAAAGCCCGGTGGGCCACATGTGGCCCATGGGCCGCAAGTTGAGTATCACTGATCAAGAGTATATGCAGAAAAATTATAAGCTAAAATGCTGAATGTATACTAATTTAAGCACATAATCTCTCAAATTACACTTAAAAATATTGATTATATTCTTTCCAAACTAAATGAAAGAATCGAAATGATTTATATTGAAATTAATCAGTTTCTTACAGGGAAATTAAAATGTATTTTTTTTTCAGATTGTTACCTTTTTTAAAAGCTGATGCTATATCCATATAATTAAGTGTAATTTGAACAAAAAACTAAACATTTATCTTAAAATCGTTAATTTCTAAGAAAAACATTTTAATTAAATGAAATCTTTTTTTAATTCTGACTAAAATTCAGAAAGAAAATGTACACATTTCTTTCTTCAAGTTAAATAATTTCTTAAGCTCTCATGCGGAAAGCAGTGTTTTTTTCCCCCGGCTTATTTTTAAAATGTTGGAAAAATGTAAAACTGTTCTATATCTCATTGTAATTTCTAGAGAGCTTTAATTAAATGTTTTATTTTTATTTTTTATAGCTACAAACATAATAAAAGTAAACCAGTTTGGAATATCAAGTAAGTAGAAATTGATTTTTAATTTTTCTTGAATAATTTTAATTTTCAAAAAAATAGTTTCTTCCATTTACAGCGTCCTTGGATTAGTTATTTTGTCTAAAATATAATATTATGTTCAATTCTTTAAAAATTTAATTTTTGTTTATAATTCAAGTATTTTTTGTGCAAATAATGCGTTAAGAAATAACTTTTCTCTTATCACGGCAGTGAGTTGATCACCTGTTGAACAACAAGTGAACTGAAACATTTAAGGCATTTTTAGTTCAATTACTTGTTTTTTCCTAGATTATATACCTAAATAACATATACAGGGTAATTCGCTTCAAAACCGAGAAACTTTCGGGGTGTGTAGGATGTTCACAGATGAATCAGAATCCAAGAGGAATGCAGGGACACGCAAATTCCGGGGTTTCAAGCTATGGAGAAGAGAAGCAGAGAAAAAGAAATGAAATAGCAGTACATTAATCAGCATAAAGCCAATGCATAAACCTTTGTCGTTCGCAACCATGTGCATCTCAACAGCGTTTCTCGGATTATGTTTGGACCGGCATTCTTGGAAACCCCCTCAATGGAACATACCTTCTGCCTAGTCCTTTGGACAGTAGAGCATATCTGATCTTCTTATAACATGTCCTGCCTGATTTTTTTAACGCAGCACCTGTTCGTCTACCGTTGATCCGCTCAATATGATACCAGTATGACGGAGCTCCTCCACATCACATAATTCACTCTTCGAAAAACACCTCAACGTAACCTTCAGACAACAGTGGATAAGTCGATGTGACCTGGTTCTTTGGCTTGCCTATATCACTGGGCCTATCAGGCATGGACTTATTCTTCTAGGATCACACCAAGAGTATGGTGTCTGAGATGGCCTGTTCCTTCAGTTGAAGACCTAATTCTTCGAATGTCTGTAGCTTCTTGGAGGATACGTGTCATGCCAGGAGTCGTCCAGAATGTAATTCCATGTAATGCCACTGTCAGATCTGGGAGGTGACTTCTGGTCGTAATTTCGAACACCTGTTGTCATACAACATTTTATTAAAATGATATCTGTCCTATTAAGGTGCTGATGTCTCTGTTCTTTTTCGCCGCTTCTTTTCTCCACATCTAGCAAATATGATATTTTCAACCATGTATACCGATGTTATTTACCCAACGAGTTTTACAGTTGCACTACGCAAGGAATCTTCAAATACCTGACTCGGCAACACCAGACTGGATTTCCGCTCTTGGCTGAAGATGCCACACATTTTAGGAGCTCCATTCAAACGTCATGATAAGTGAATGAGTAAAGTTAAAGTTTGAATATTTACTTCAATGAATGTTTTTTTAATTCTTTTTTTAAAATAAAATATGTCTTCGGGTAAATCAATCCTATGTCTTAAGAAGCATAGCTAGATAAAGTAACTTATATTTTTTTTTTTCGAAATGTATTTTAGATGATACCGCGGTATATTTTTTTTTCTTTTCTTTAAATAATGGTTTCTTTATTTCATTCTATTGGTAATAGAGAATATTTCTATTTGATATATGTCAATAATTTAATCGAGAAAATTGAACGATTTTTATTTAAATTTGTTTCAAGACAAAAATTGCTCTTTTAATATGTGTGCATAATGCTAGGTTAAGGGTACAGTGGACTTTCAAATTGGTGAAAATCGATCAAATTTTCGATTTTTCACTTTTAGCATATTATTAATGCTTGTAATCATTGCTACTGAATGCAAAAATAATTTTTCAATTCCGATCATTTTTATAGAAGTTATGCTCTTTTGAATTCGAACACCTGTTTGACCACACCCCTTTGTTTACATCTGTCATCAGCTGCAGAATTATGCTTCTGTATTGTATTCTTTTATCATTTTTAGTGATACTTTTATTTACTTTATGTGTTATTTTTTTAACTCTATATATGAATTATATATTTTTCTAAAATTTGGCAACCTGAAAATAATTGTAACTCAAACTGTGTGGTATAAAGTTTTTGTTTACATTGTCTAACCAACTTTGTTACGAAAACAGCTTTCTTTGAGTTTCATTTTATAAATAAGAAACAGTTCTTTTCAGAACTAAAGCTCTATATTGCCATTATGTTTTAATATTTAATATATTTTCTATTCTTTTCAGCAAAATTATCACAGCTTATTTTGTTTTGTGATAATGCACAGTATAAGTTCAAAATATCGAAAGCCCAAAGGGCGACCAAGCAAACACAGAGCTGCCTGCATAAGAAATTTAGAAAAATGAAAATCTTCTACATGTAACTCATCATCTGATAGTAAATGTGATGAAATTTCAACAGGAGCTGTTCCTAGTGCATCAGGTATGAGTAAAATAGATGTGAGTTCTGAATCAAATGAATATCATTTCATCAATAATTCAATGTGGACGTCATTGTTACATAATGTTCCATGTAGTGATTGCAATCAGTTCTCGTTGAAGATTTTAACACTCAATTCATACGGTTTCTCCACCAAAATGGAACTTGTTTGCGAACAATGTAAAAAATCATATGGACATACCTTCACAAGTCAACGAGAAAAACCCTGCAGGAAATTTGATATCAACACAAAGCTTGCATCCGCATTCTTGGCTATAGGGAGGGGTCACGCAACCTTAGAAACTTTCTCATCAATTTTAGGTACACCATGTATGGATCGTAAAACATTTTCGAAATGCTTAGAAAACTTATGTAGAAAGAATGAAAACGCGAAGGCTGAAATGCTACAAATCTCAAGAAACCACGTGAGACAAACAAACTTATATTTACATCCTGATCTTCTTCAGAACAATAGTATTGATATAACTGTATCATACGATGGAACGTGGCATAAAAGAGACCATACGTCTCTACATGACATCGGCATTGTCATTGATGTAATAACAAATCTCATTGTTGACTTTGAGGTTTTGTGAAAGGATTGCCATGAATGCAGTATGGCTGCAAAAGATTTGGGTGAAACGAGCCCCGAGTTTCAGATTTGGAAATCAGGGCATTCAGAAAAGTGCCAGGAAAACTTTGACGGTTCCTCAGGTAGTATGGAAATGCATGCTGCTTACATTTTGTGGAACCGGTCAATATCTGACTGCGCAATGCGGTATACCACTATACTTTGTGACGGTGATGCAAAAACACACCAACACCTGAATAAAAAAAAGTGTATGGAGATGATGTCGTCATTAAAAAAGAAGAGTGTGTTAAACACGTAGCCAAACGTTTGGGAACATCACTCCGGAATAAAGTGAAAGAGTGGCATTAGGTGGTCGTAAACAAGGTAGTTTGACTGATGTAACAATAACAAAATTACAGAACTTTTACAGGAACGCCATTGTCGACAATGCTCCAAAAGTTGATAGGATGAAGAAGTCAATTTTAGCAACTCTTTACCATTGTATGTCAACTGATGTAAAGCCAATGCACAGCAAATGCCCTGAAGGAAAGCTATCCTGGTGCTTTTATAATAGAGCTAAGGCAGATAATAAAGTACCAGATAGTCATAAAAGAATGAAAACAAAACTGTCAGAAGAAGTAGTTGCTAAAATTATGCCAGTATACCAGTGCCTTGCCTCAAATGAAAGTATTCTTCGCTGTGTTTCCGGCAAAACCCAAAATGCCAATGAGAGTATACACAGTTGTATTTGGAGAAAATGCCCCAAAGATGTGTTTGTTTCAGAGAAACGTATTGATCTTACAGTAACAGCAGCGGTCAGCGAAGTAAATATTGGCTATGTTGAAACGCTAAAATTAAACAATAGTGACATGGTAGGCGCTACATTCAAAATTGCCCACAGGCGTTATAACCGAAGGTTGTCGCAAAGAAAGCGAAAAGCCTCAGAACAATATAAAAAGGAGAAAAAATTCAAAAATATAAAAAAATGACAAAAATAGGGAAAAGTATGAGCTCAGTTATGGGGCTGGACAATTTAAATTTACGAAGTTCGTCGCCAAAAGCCTTCTAGCTAAATAGTGCGACGTTAATATTCACTCATTTTGCAAATTTAAGTTGTTCAGTCAACATAAAAAAAAAGATTATCACCTACATTGCAGTGAAAAAAGTAAAACGCATTTATAAATGTGTTGCTTGATTTACTTTAAAGTTTTTTTTTCCATTTTCCAGAGAAATATTAATATAATTGGTTTATATTTTATTTTTTAGTTACAATGGTTTCATTTTTCTATCCTGTATATAAAATGCTTATTAACTTTTCTATATCAGTAAAATTTTCCATCAGTTTCAAGAAACTCGAGAGGCCAATGTCTCAAAACTCTTTTTGACCGAGGCAAAAAATTATCAATGGTAACTTTTTTTTTTCAATCGAGTCATAAATTGTAGCTTAAGTCAGTGCTTCACAAACTTTAAATATTTGAGGCCCAATATTCAATCATAATTTTCCTCGCCCCCCCATACAATAACAATGTATTGAATTCAATAAAACTATACTTTGAAGCTAAAATTAGAATAGAAATTTAACCTTTTAAGTGCCACATCTCTATATAAATGTCTCACTCAGCCAAATCATTAATTGTCCAGCACGTATATATAGGTTTTTTCGAAGTGCTATTTTCCATATGCACTACTATCCATAACATTATTCCGAAGACTTAAGAATGCAGTAAAAAGACCGTGCATGTATTTGCGCGAATGTTTTACTTATTTCAGAGAAGATTTTACTTATTTATTCCTTTTCATCCTCAACTATCATCCAATACATAACGTAGGCACCCCTTAGTGAAAAACGGTGGAATCATGTAACTTTTAAACAGCAGTAAAGAGATTAAGTATACACCGTACAAATTATCAAGGCAATTGTTAAATTTTGTATATAATTTTATATATGACAAGGTCATGGGGTTCTAGTAATTAATTAACTTGTATAATTATGTATAATTATACAATACGATAAAATGTATAATATTTGTATTTAACTTGTGTGTAAACTTAGTATTGTTCAATTAATAATAAAATGCGTTGTACAGTACGCATTTATAAGTGCATTACATTAGTGAAAATGTGTATTCTATATTTTACTGTCACAATGTATTTTGTTTGTTTACTTTCAGTAAATTTATAATTTTTTAAATAATCTTTTGTTTTTGACTTTACATTTAGCTTGCGTCCTACAGGAAGAGTTATCACACCCTTCTAGGGGGCACATCTTGAAGGGAGATTCAATATGAATACGTCGAGGCTCATAATTTACATTTCAGCATTTGACGGATGTTTGGAATATTGGGGGCGGACTCATTATTTGACCTTGTTTTAAATATACGAGGTCTATTGCCAATACCTTTCATACCGCTTCTAAAAATGCGTCGTTAGTAAATAGCCAATTAATGAAAAACACTAAGTGCCCTATTTACACTGTTTAAAAAAAGAAGCAATATTTCAGATTTTATCATTTTCCTATACTTTTTCCCTGGGCAAGTCTAATAGTTCCCATATTCTGCAAAATGGATTGATTGATTTCATAGGACATGGTTGAATCTTTATCAGTGATTGTAAAAATGTAAGAGTTAGGTTTTGCCACGTTATTGAGAACACGAATTCAGTTTCTTGTTTGTCGAAAATGTGTAAATAATTTGTTGTAGAGAATGTGCTAGTTCCTTTAGTTTATGGTCTGAATCCATTGCCCCGCAAAATACAGGATGATTTATAAAGATATATACACTTTCCAGGTGCTGAAAAACAATAACAGTCAAGGACATGCACCACCACAGTTGTATATATAACCGTTAGGTAGATATACTCTTAAAGTTTGTGTCTCGCCCATGACGGAAGTGACGTAGGGAATAGCAGTCATGCCATGTGAATAGTCAGCCGAAATTGCGACATCTGCTGTGAAAAAAGAGTTTTTTGTTCTTGAATTTAGCAAGCTGCCACAGAAGCCACTTTTTTAGATATCTTAACTCTTTAATTGATGCCACACATGCAGAACGACATTGACAACTTCATTTTCCAATTAGATGGTGCAGCACCACATTGGTTAGCCAACGCGTCAGAATACCTTGATAAACACCTCCCTCACTTATGGTTTGGTGAAGGCGTGGACTACAACATACCACTTACCCACTGATTACCCAGAAATTATGACATCACCTTGTGATTTCTGTCAGGATACATAAAGGACAAAGTATTCGGCCCTCTACATATTGCTGATTTAGCAAAGCTGAAACAGAGTATCACAACCACTATCTCAAAGGACTTTATTCAGATACCTTTACACACGTTAGAACCGGAATGTACTGTCAGTTCATTGTGTGTCGTTTATCTAAGGGTCTACGCATAGACAATTTAAAACTGTGAACTTAAAATAAGCAGAGACATTTACGTTACAGTTAATATAAAATCTTGTATAGTTTTTAATTTATATAGTACGTTGAAATTGTATAGTGCTTGATGAATCACCTTTACTTATGTGCAGTAAGTACAAATGTATTCATGTATTAACATATCTTTAATTAGTTTCGGTGTAAATGTAAATGAAAAATTGGGGTTCGTATCCAGTTCTAATTTAATATTTCTTGGTAAATCAATTCGAATGAAAATGATTTTCATTGTTTGCAAATAAACTATGTAAATTGAATCAGTCTGTTATATATTTATAAATCTTAACTAAGGAATGAAATTATTGTTAAAATGCCACACATTCCCAATTTCTATCTAATGCAAATTTTTGTTATCTCATTTTAGAAATTAAATTAGTAGTTGGCATTTTAGTAAATTTATATTCTCAACAAAATTGAACTGATCGTTACCTGACTTTTGTTAAATTATAGACATGGTGATTTTATTTCAATATTGTACAATGTTTCCCAGGGCATTTCTATTTCTATTTTTATTCTTAAAACCATTTAAGTAGAAATTAATAAAAATAATTTTACAGAAATTTCGAGAAAAATCTTTATGCGGAGATTGAAAATGTGTATGATAAAATTAATTTATTTCACTAAAATTACTTTACTTTTAATGAATTCAGATAATTAATGTGAGAAAATTGTTTCAAATGAGAAACTCTGACTCAGTTACTAAAAATGTCTAAAATTCATTAGAGGTATAGTAAGTAGAATCGATCAATTAACACAAATTGGATTTAACAGTTGATAGACATTTTATATTGAGTTGAACAACTCCAAATATATATATAAGAATTTCTAATTGATATTAGAAATGAATCCTGCAGTAAAATTTTATTAAAATAAGAACTTCATGTTGATTTATTTTTAAAGAAAGCAATATTTATTTCACATTTAGACAGCAATGTATAGGTAAAATGCATTCCATTTAAAACATAAATTGGATATTAATTAATGGCCCAAACAAAAAAGTAAGAAAAATGGACAAGGTGAAAAAAATTATAAAGGTAAGCCAATTGTATAAAAAAGTTAATTCTGTGATTTACAAAACATTCTTTTAATAACCCGATAAATCAACTAACTTAAAAATTGTTTTAGAAATTATAACTGCAAATACTTTTTCTAGGGGAATTACTGGTACATTTGCATAAACATAAGATATCTATCACAGTTTTAAGATCCTTTTTTTTTTGTAAGAAAATAAAAACTTATTTTATTGCCTTTGTTTTTAAAATAAATTTCAGTCTTAGATATTAAAAGAAGGCATTACATGAAAGAAAATATAACTAACATCATATTTTTACTTGGAAATCTACCCACAGGCTTAAATTGATGAAGAATAAAATTAGTATTGCTAAATAAATGTTTCCATTTTGAATTCAAAATTCCAGTATTGGTAAATAAAAACTACAGATACTTTATTGCAATATAAAACTATATACATTTAAACACATGAGAATTTCAGATTTTGCTTAAATAATGGTATTACAATATTAAGGACTATATGTTTAATCGGAACAAAAAATTTTACGATGAAACAGTTTAATTTATTAAACATATTACTGATTTGTTTAAATCTTTTACAAAATTTCTTATTATTAGGATAGGCATTTGCAAAAATAGAGAATATTTGATGTTAGTTCAATTCTCTATTTCGGTGAGTCCAAATTTGAAGATTGAAACGAAAATGACTGATGTTCAGATTAATTCAGTTTCAATTTAATTCGGCAATTATTTTTAATTCTTTAATTTAATGATTTGGGTATGCAAATTGTATTTGTAATCAGAAATTAATTAATTAAAATCGACTAATCCATTTGAGCGTCGAGTCTTTGTTGCAGTAGTGAAATGGTTATTAAAAATTTTTATGAATATGAGTATTGAATATGACAAGAATAAAAGTTGAATTAGATATTTTCATCCAATTGTTGTTCTCTTGTTCCTTGATTTGACAGAAAAAATACAAATTTCATCCAACTGAAAATGATAAATGAATAAATAAAGTACATTCATAAATGAGAATATATAATTTTTTTAAACAAAATATATCTTTATAATTTTTTGTAAAACACAAAAACAATGACATAAAAAACACTTAAGAAACTCTTATAGGCATAAAATTGATTAAAAATATATATATATATATAATTGTACGTTTCTTTTTAATTTTATTCTTAAAAAGAAATAAAAGACATTATACCTTTTTTTTTTAACTTATGAATTAATTCATGCATAAAAGAATATTTCTTCCTATTAAACTACAGAGCAAATTTTCAGTACAGTTTTTTAAAGTTAACTGTACTTGAGTAATTTCAAATTTTTTAATTCCTATATTTGCGATAAAAATCCAATTTTCAATTATTATTTTAGATTATTTTTTAATACAGTTTGAAGTATTTCCCACTCACATATATTGGATTTCTTCACTAAGATCTATTTTTAACCTCCCTGCATATTTAATTAAAATATTTCTCTTTTGAATTCTAGATAATTCAATACAATAAGAAATACTTTAATTCTACTTTATTGGAAATTTAATACTGTTCATTACATTTGTTTTTAAAAAATAAATTAATAAATTAAGTAAAAGAGATTAAACAAATGTTTTATAGGATGTATTATATGTATATCAAGTTACTTCGATTTCATATATTATAGTTTTCAATGAAAGTTACTACATTTTTATGTGATAGACGTTCTTGATTCAAATCCTATGCAGAGATTTTTATTTTGTAGCGATAGAATTATATATATATATAGTATTTCATCGTAGAGTATTTTTTATTGAAAATTAATTGTTTGTTTGAAGATAAGTACGTTATTTAGTATGAATGTCAAACCGTACCACTTTATAATTAAACCTTTATTAACTTATCCCTGATAAACTACGTTAAAATACCAAGTTTGTTAGGTCTGCCCACTATGCGGCCATGCTGGAATGGATAGCGACCATCTGCTCCAATAAACTGAACTCTCTGTCTGTTTAAGCTCATTTCGGGCCCTGGGTGCCAAAGATCTGGTGGATCAAAATTTATAGCCAGAAAATCTGTTTGAGTCCAGCTTATTAGAGACTCTTAAGTCCATTTCGGGCCCCGGGCCTCTGACCGCCTGCTTAAAGCGCCCAATGGATAAACCGGCATTGACAGAACTCCATGAATACTCGGCAGCTGACATCGTCAGTCCGTACTGGAAGGTTCGACGCAAATGGTCAATAAGCAAAGCACGGGTGTTGGATCAATAAAATAAATAATTTGTAAAAATATCTCTAAAATACAGACAATCTTAACATATTTTAGGGTACTCGTCCTAACCAAATATAACGTTTCCGTGTGTTGTGTGTTTACTTGTCACATTATATTTTACAATTATAGCTCAACAATGGGAGGTGATGGATAGTTGTGTCTACAATGCAATGTTGGAATATTTACAGCAAATAGCAAAAACACAAATTTCCCAACAAGGATGCTGCTTTAAGGTGTCCGAATACCCTCGAGTTGTAATTTTCGCCAAAAATTGACAATTTTTTTCATAATTTCTTATAGGTCATCTTATAGCTTTATAAAAATTCCAAGTGTATTATTTTTCGTTCCCTAGAAAAAAAAGAAGTGTTTTAGTAAAAGCAGATGCCATTACTTTAAGCAAGTTATCATTCTTTAAAGCGCATTTTACTCGAAATGTGTTTTTTTTTTAATTCTCAAACAGGGACAGGGATTGCTGAAAAAGTTTTGAAAATAATTAACTGATTTTTGGTGTGTATGTTCTGTATAATAGTAGACGCGTTTTAACCTTCAGATTTATCAACCTCTGTTTTAATACCAAATTTACAGGCCCTTATGTTAATATAATCACTGTTTCTTCAGCAATTTCTAATAATATATAAAATAAAATAATATATTACTAGAAATTTTAAAAAATATGGTATTAGTATGGTTTAATTTCTAATAATAAATATTAAATAATATATTATTAGAAATTAAAAAAAATTATGGTATTAGTATGGTTTAATTTCTAATAATATAATATTAAATAATATATTATTAGAAATTTAAAACATTATGGTAATAGTATGGTTTAATTTCTAATAATATAATTTCTAGCAATAATAACTAAGATAAAATTCTCTAGTTTTTATAAAAAGAAATTTTAAAAAACTAAATATCTCTTATCTTGAAGGTCATTTCAAAAATAAATAACATAGCAACACATCATCAGAGATGAAAAATTGAAAATGTTTTTATTAACTTTTAATACAGAATGGGACCCATTTATGTTGTTTTTACCAATTTTTTTCATTTTATTAATAATAATTTCATTTTCTCTTTTTAATTTTAGTATATTTTTTTTTCTTAAAATGTACTAAACAAATCTAAAAACCACAAAAAATCCCCATATTCAAAAAATTCAAATTTCATTTAAAAAAAAAAAATTGCCGCATATAGTCGGATACCTTAGGAAGTGTGAAAATCATATAATGCTAACAGCGGGGAAAATGAAAAAATTATGTTACGTTATAAAATATATTCAATGCAAAATGAAAAAAAAAAAGAAAAGAAACGAGTTTTACAGTAGTCGCATATGATGTGTAACATCTGACTTGTTATCATGGTATATACGCAATAGTGACTTTAATACCGAAAGAAATGAATCGGTTATGACTGGAAATAATTTTCTATCGAATAATTATATTTTTAATGAAAATTTTATTTAATTAACACAAGGAGTAATGCAGTAGTTTTTTTTTATCAAAAATGTTTATTATTGTTCAATTTGGGGAAGAGCGTAGACAATAGATTTATGAAAGCTAAAGTATGACACGTATACTTGTGATTTCAAAGTATTTAAAAATCTTTGAAAAAAGGCGTTAATAACAGTACCACTGTTAGTTGTCGAAACATTTTGATTAGTGTTCATTTCGAGCTTGAGTTCATCATTCAGAAAAGCGAAGAGCGGATCAGCTTCTGGCAAACAGTAGTTAACGTTAAAATGACCACTCAAAATCATGGGAAGCGAGTGATAGTTTTTTTTTTAAAAGAGCAGAACCATCTTCGGTATACGGTAAAAGTACAAAATACAGGAAATCTATAATTTTTTTAACTGTTTGATTCGGAGAAATGTATGCGATCACCAAATTACAAGATTTGCTGGTATGTGCGGTAGGCGGGCGTCTTAATTGTTACTACAGTTGGACCCCCAGACGAGGGTAGCGAAGAGACACCGTCAAGCGCATGCTTAATAATTAGAAATATTAGAGAAAATCAAAATACCCGTTTACTTAATTAGTTTTTTTTTTAATCGAGAAATTTTTTTTAATCACAGTAAAAATATTATATTGACAGCGACAGGAATTAACCTCAAAGTCTGAAAATGATAAGCACTTAAATATGTATTTAAATAATTCCATATTACTTACTACTATTTTTTAAGAATGATGAGCTTTGTCAGACGCTTAACAAGAATAATAATTGGTAATATATAGTTTACACATATATAAATATATATCCTCTCTCAGATTTCACACACAACGTGCCTGAGACTTTGACATTTGAGCGTAAAAATCACAAGTTTATTCTGGATGAAGTCTAATAAGACTAGCTAGGCGGGCGTCTTAATTGCAAGTAGAGTTGGGCCCTAGACGAGGCTAGCGAAGAGACACCCCCCAAGGTGCTGAATTGGTCAAATCAAACAGCGCGCGCTTCCCCCGACTTCCTGTTACGCATTTCCGTCCCTTTTCACGAAATCACTCCAACAAATATACACCAACCGAGAGTCAAGATGTTACACATCAAAAATACTAACATACGTTGTAAGTTAAAAAACTGCATATATCATGTTTTGTCTAACAGAAATTATAAAACAAGAAAAATAATTTCAAATAGCCCACAATTCTCACTATTCAATGACATATATCATTTAGCATTGTATATTGCTAAAATGTGTAACATAGAAGGGGTAATGGTTGTAGGTATTTATAATCTTTGCATTTCTGCATATAAATTAATATTCTGTTTGTAATTTTTAATTTTGTAAATTACATGATATAAATGTTTTCAAAAGGTTTTTATTGCTTAACGTTGTTTTAAGGAAATTGATGTTTGAATTGATCAGTGTGCCGCCCATCCGGTATAGTGGTCAGTGAAGCTGACTGCGGTGCCGCAGGGACTGGGTTCGAATCCCGGAGAAGGCATGGATGTTTGTGTTGTAATCCTTTCTTCTGTCTGTGTTGTTTACCCCGTGTTATACGTTCGGTGGTGCACGGGTTTATGAATGTTAAAAAAAAAAAATTGATCAGTGTAAACAAAATTTATGTGATATTTGCATCAGCAGGAAATATAACGTATTTAACTCATAAGCAGATGTATCGTCGAAAAAAAAGATCTGATTATTTTAAGCAAATTTTTACTATCCTTATGATTGCTGTAAACGTAAAGAAAATTTACTTAATATGTTTAGGATTTAGAACTCAAGATGCACTCTTTCAAGAAATATTGATGAATACGAAGAAATAAAGCTTTAATAATGTTTTTTAAAATATTGTTAAAGATTTTTTTAAAAAAAACTCGAAGTATCCTACAAATATATATTGCTTTTTTGAGTTTTTCTTATGTATCCTTTTAACAAAGAACTTTAAAGTAATATAAGAATTTATTATAGAACTTTGAGACAAGTAAAGAAAACAAAGTATTTCTTAGCTCTATACGTTCATAATTGCATACATTTGACAAAGAAACAATGCATGTTTTTTTCAGGTAGAATCTATTTCCTAGAACAGAAGAAGAATGCTATAAATTGGCTCTTTTATTTTGAACTTCAAGAAAATAAGAATAGGTGCTCAATTTTCAATTCATGCAGAAGAAGCACCATTCAGTGTTTTTCTACTTTAACAATGTACGAGTTTCAAACTAACTTTTGTAATTCTATCTAGGGTCCTCCTTTCGATCATCTAATGATCTCGCAAACAGAAAAAAAAAAGAAAATTCTCTCGAAGTTTCCACTTAAGGTATACTGAAAGGTACTTAAACGAATAGAAAGACAATTTTAAACAAACAAGGAGTCAGAAGGATTCGTGATACCCAAAATTTTGTTTGAATGCGAGATTCGTTATAATTTGTTTTGTTTATTTTTTGTTAACTATTAGAGAGCTCAAAAATAAGACAAATCAACAATTCGAATTACCTTTAATAGTTTTTAAAGACAATTTATATTAGAACAGGTTTAGTTGAATGATAAGAATAGAATAGTTCAAAACATAATTATTGTTAAGAGAGTTAAGCATTTTGTTTTCTTTTAAATATGTTCACAAGATATATAATAATCAATATTGTAAATCCTTGTTGCCAAAAATTAAAAGACATTCAGAAACAGACATATAAATAATGTATTCTAGAGCGATATGCTTGCATAACATTACGATCGACTCTTGATATTTTCAAGCAAAATATAAATTATAGCTTTTATTTTACATATAAGATTACTATACAGTTGAGAACTTAAATGAAAATAACTTTCTAATTTATTTTTGTGTGATTCTTCTAGTTTATACACGCACTTTTCCTTTGCTGAAAATGGGATGTTGATCTTTTGAAAATTTTATTCTCTTTAGAGGTTAAATTTAAAATGTATTTTCGGGGAATTCACTAGTTAACACTAGAAAGTCCGCGTCAACTGGATACCGGAGCCTGTTTATATTGTGCTACTTTCTGCCTCTTTGTAGGGATTTTGAAAATTTTTCGTGACTTTAAATCACTTTCCATGGTGATTACACAGAAAACGTTTTGTGGTTCTTGGTTAATTAGGAGAGATTTTACAACTAAATATACCTAGAACTTCTACTGGTGTCGGTTCAACAACAAGGAAATGTATCATTATAAATAGCTGTCGTTCAGCAAAAGATAGTTCACTAAGTAGATACCCTAGTAAAACAAACTTCCGGAAGTAATATTGCATATTTATTTGACATTGAATGCACTGTTATTCGGTTCCAAGTGAAGGTTAGTCAGGTATACTAAATTTTTTGTGTCTTAGTGTTTTTACAAACATTTTCTTATTTTCTATTACGTTCAAATTACGTAAGTGAAAGAAATTTAAAAAATCAGGTAAATACTGAATTTAAACTAATTTAAAATTCACTAAAACACAAAAATACAAAATTAAAGAGTGTATGACAATGCAACTATAAAGATGTGTGGTTCTTGCATAAAAATGGTTTGCGGAATATGTACAGAAGAAAGTGAATATCACTGTTTTCACTACAAAATGAAGTATGTACAAAACATAATGCATAAAAAAATGAATAATGATGATGGAAAAACTCGCATTCTCACAAAAATAATTATTTTGCTTGTAATACAAATATTTATAAATGCAATAGTTTTATTAAATTTTACAAGATAAAGTAATTTGTTTTGTTCGAGATTTCTATGATATAAATTATCATAATACGAGGGCAATTCGGAAAGTTACCTCCAAATCTCTCCAAAAACAAACCAGGACACATGGGAAAAACTTATTTACAAATCTGAGGTACAGTTCTTCACTATTTTTCAACATGTTCTCCCTCATTATTCAAGCATTTTCCGTACCGTTTTACTGATTTACCAAATCCTTCTGTATAAAAAACAGTCTCCTGTGATTTAAAAAAAAATGTGTCACGGCTTTTTTAAGTTCGTCATAGTCCGCGAAATGCTGTTCTCCAAGCCACTTCTTCATTGCAGAGAACAGATTGTAATCAGAAGGAGCCAAGTCCGGTCTGTAAGGAGGATGTTTTTGTTTGGAAAAGGTTTGTCTTTATACCATTTGATAATTTACACACTTAAGAAATATATTTCTCTCTTAAGGAACATATACACGGTGATTGTATAAAATGTTACCGGTTTCAAAACGTTATTAAAAAAAAGCACCACTGCTCAGAATGACGTCAAATTTGAATGGGATATTATTCAAAAAAGAGAAAAGCATATCTTGCATAAAAATGATCCCATCCACATAACCACGCTTTTGAAGATCTGGAATGACGTGGTATCATAAAAGACACTCATATTGCTTAGCAGTGATGGTAACGGTAACGTGATAAAAAGCACCCATCTCCTCGAAAAAGTATGACACTATGATAAACGATGCGGTACACCCGCACCAGACAGTGAACGTTGCCGGATGAATTGTTACTGATTGAGTTGCCGAGCGAATTCTCTCTCTGTGTGTGGCCCATATTCAAAAATTGTTTTTATTTACATATTCAGTCAGACAGAAATGGGTTCGTCGGAATACAAATTTTTCCACGGCCATTCATTATCCACTTCCATGCGAGCAAGAATTTCTTAAGCAAAAGTACCTCTTGCTGGCAGATCAAAAGGAAGCAACTCCAGCACATGGCTAATTTTGAATGCATAGCCGTGTAGGATATTTCGTATAGTTTTATGCACCGTGTTCATAGGCCTGTCCAGTGTTCGGGCAATTCTTCAAGCACTGCAAGGTTTGGAACCACCGCTCGACTCCTTTTGCACTGTTGTGGACACTTCTTCAACTACAGTCGAATTAGTTTTTTTCCTCTCTCTTCCAGATTGCACATGGAAAGATCCAGTCTCTTCGAATTTTTTAATCATTACCTCCAGATCCTAGTCAATCATCGAAGCAACATCGTTTTTTCATACCCTTGTGTGTCCCGAACTTATGCATAGCTATTGGTGCACAGTCATTATTCCTGTAAAAAAGCTTTACCAGCAGAGCGCGGTCCTTCATTGAGACAGTTATGGAAAAATTATCAGAAGTTTAATGAGGAAAGATCATGCATCCGGCGTTTTTATAACAAATGAAATTCGTCGAGCGTATGACAGGTATTTTTATATACATATGCCGACGCTTACAGTGTCATCTGTTGATAAAATTTGGAAAGATTTTTTTTTCTTTTTAAGCCATACGATTTCCCCTTTCTTTAATAATATTCCGTTCAAATTTGACGCCGTTCAGATCAGTGCTCCATTTTTTACAGCGCTTTGAAACTTTAACCATAATTATAATCACTAGGTATTTAATGCTTTATCAGTTTTTCTTAAAAATATTTTGAATTTTGACGAATTCCGTGATATTGAATGAGTGTCTACGATGTGGAGTGTATAAAATGTTGTTGACAGATTCAACGGATATTCAATGCATGATTATGAATGCTTAAATTATTGTATATAATAAAGTTGTTCCACGTCATATAGAATATCCTAAAATAATTGAGAACTCATTGGTATGTAATCTAATTTATGGTTTTATGTCCTAAGAACAGGAGTGATGTATATTTTTAGAACAAAATTTCTGATAATTTTGGTGGTGTCGGCTAATTTCATCGACTAATAAAAGGATTGATTTTAGCATTAGATACTTATCAAAGTCTACACCTAAATGAATCTAATGTTCTGTGTATGAAAGCCTGGGTATACAGAGATAAGGCTGTGGTCTTAAAGATTGTACTGTTTTTTTCAATGAATTCCAGAATTAGTTTTCAAAAATGAAATGAAGTATTGAAATAGCTTTGCAATTCCGACATGATGTTTGTGGCTAATCACAGTGTATAAGTTAGTACTACCAATCTTAAAACAGTTTAAATGTTTTACTGCAATAAGTATGTATATGGTACTTACGTGAAGCTTTCAAAAAGATGTGTGCTCCCACCCTTATAGATCAAAAGGTTATTTATTTAGCAAGCAAAGTTTGCTCTTTTGCATCCTCAGTCCCGGGATGGATATCTTGAGTAATTATAATATACAATCCTTATCGACTTAAAAATTTTTTTCATGTTTATTTTATTCCTGACGCCATTTGTGTTCCACTTAAAAGACAAATAGATGAATAATTTTTATCTGGCTTACATATTTTCTTTCCTTGAATAAGTATCTTACAGAATATTCCAGCTGTGATTCTACTAATTAACATATATTGAGGAGATTCGCCGGTTTTTTTAAACATATTAATTTAGCTTAGGATTTCTTCTATGTAAACTTGAAGGTAGCACGAAATGATGAAAACAATTTGAACTAGTTCAAAATGGATGGATCATATTGATAACAAAGTCATTGATGAGATAATTCTCAGCTTAAAAGTTTGCTAGCTAGTCTTATTTATCATGTGGTTTGAGGGATTTTTTAAAAATGTTTTGAGATGTTTATATTTTTTGTAGTTTCAATTAGATGCCAACCACTTTAATTCCAAGCATACATTCTTTTAGCACAGTATAAGAATTGAATGAAAAAAAAACTGTTACATCGGAACTTTTAATTCTTTAGAAAGTTTTAAGAACATGAAATGATGCTTTAGGTCAATAATTTGATTACATGTAAATGACAAAATACTGATTGTTTGGAATTGATGCGATGTTTAATAAGGTTAGTGTCCGCCCCGCACTGCTAAGACTTCCGAACGCGCCTGTTTAGCATACATGCGATGAGGGTATCGATTAGACTTTGAGGAATACGATTCCACTCTTCAAGAAATGAGATGGCAACTACGACAGCCTCAATAGCCTGGACATGCGCGAAGACAGTGGTCTCACAGAATGTATCCTCTAAATGAATCACAAGCATGCTAGATAAGATTTAAGTCTGGAGAACATGCTGGCTACTCTATACTCTATGTAGTTCCTACTTCAAGAAAGCTCTCCACAAGATGAGCTGTCTGATATTTTGTATTATCCTGCATTAAATAAAGAAATCACCGAAGGCTGTAACGTACACTGGTGCCCAAAAGTTAAACATAATTGATAATTATGTGAAAAAAAGAAGGAACTGTAAGTCAGAATGGCGGGAAACATGTTATGCGAGTGTAAAATGGTTATAAAATAAGGAAGCAAACCAAAATAATGGTAATAATTAATTTTATTATCCAAAGTAGCAGTCTTAAAGAAAACTGAGCATAACAAGGATTCACACTTTAAAGAAAAAATGAAAGAAAGCTTTAAATAAAATACTGATAATGCAGTTTAATAAGGCGTGTGGTCACCTCTGATATTCCGGCACGCTGCACAGTGATTTACCATACTTGCTACGAGATGATGAAGGAGTTGTGGGCTCAAACGGTTCCAAGCATCTTGGAGAGCTCTCTTCAGTTCTGTAACGGATCTTGGTGGGTGCGAAAGGGCTGCAATTTGTCTCCCGAGTATATCCCATACATGCTGTATAAGATTTAAATCAGGGAAGTTCGCAGGCCACGACATGCGCTGGATGTTTTCCGTTTCAAGGAAGTCCTCAATCAGCACCGCTCGGTGACATGGCGCATTATCATCCATGAATATGAAGTCAGGACCGACAGCACCTCGAAACAAGTGAACACAAGGCTCAAGAACTTCGTCTCTGTATCTTTACGCAGTCACTGACCCCGTGTCAAAGAAATGGAGGTATGTGCGGCCATCCATCATGATGCCTGCCCATACCATTATTCCAATTGATGGAAAATGATGTCTTTCTGTTATGTTTCTTGGTTCAAAACGCGTTCCATGTTCTCTCCATATCGTTACCCACCGAGAATCACTAATCAGACTAAACCGGGACTCGTCACTGAACATCACATTGGCCCACTGTCCCACACTCCAATGTTAATGTTTCAAACTCCAGTTCAAACGAGCGCTTTCATGCGCAGACGTGAGGGGAATGCAAACTGCTGGCTTTCTGACATACAGGCAGCATGATTGAGTCTCCTGTAAACAGTTTGTCTCGAAATTCGTATTCCTGTGGCGACTGTGACGCAGAACCCAGTGCTTGGCAGTACTACCCTCTGACGTCGCGCACTTATTACCAGATATCGGTCTTCGCGAGGAGCTGTGACTTGTGGTCGACCTGATACTGTTTGTCGGGTAACATCTCCCGTTCTTTGAAACCTCTGCCACAGTCTTGAGATCACAGACTAGTCCACATTCAGAATTCGAGACACTTCGGTTTGCGATCGTGAGGATTCCAGCATTTCAACGATTCTTCCTTTCGTAAACATGTACAATTGGCGTCTTTGTGCCATCATTCCCCTTGTTTGATGATTAACAACGTTCCTTCACGCAGCAGTTGCACGAAACTTGTCTGAGCTGCCTATGCTGCATGAATCGGTTTCTCCGCCTTCCGACATGCGCCGGTGTTTCGTGCAGGACGTAGTCGACTGAAATATTTTGCATAAACCCAATGTTTCTTCTTCACCCAATTAATATCCGCAAGAAATTTGGAATAATTTTACGAATATTTACTCCATGTTTTTCGCATTTTACGATTTATGCTTAACTTTTGGACACCAGTGTAAGATGGGATGTTAGGATTATGTCTGATTAACTTTGAGCCGTCAAATTGATATTCCGAATGATATGAAGGGCAGTATATGCCCACCAATGATGAAATCAGCCCATACCATCAAATCCCTTAGTGGTAATGTGATTTTTAATGAACAATTTTTGGGTTATTCCAAATGCCTTTTTCTTAATATACTAAAAATTTCTAGTGTTACCTTCTGTACTGAAATGGAATCGGTCTTAAACAGCAAAAAAAATTTGCATAAAATTTCGATGCTTAGCAGCCTTGTTTGTGACGGAACTATCCTTCAATTAACCCTCTATGGAAATCTTCTGGCTATGAAAAACAACAACGTTCTCTTAAGAAGAAACCGTGGTATGCAATTTAAGTTTATTATATGTAGTTCAGGTCCGCTTGCCAGAGAGGTTAGCTAGTTAAAGTGTGACTTAGTGAGATATAAGTAGAAGAGATGTTAGTAAGTGTGTGTGAGAGAATAAAGATGGAAAGTTGGAATTATTAAGAGATTAAAGGATTACGCATTAAAAGATAAGACGACTGCCTATATTTCAGGTATTAGTCACAATATAGTACATTTTGATATTTAAATAATAAGAGGTCTAAGTGGCAATTAGTTACATATCTTTCGTTTAAAGTAATTCTAAGGCAGAAGTTTGATTAATACAAAGTGGATAAATTATTAATATTCTCCAAAAAAGCGACTCTCGTCCCCGTACCTCTGCTAGATAATAGGAAACATCCGATTTATTCTGATTTATTGATTTGTTTTTGAGTTAATTAAGGTTTTGAATAAATAATTAAAAATTATCATGTCGAACCATCCTTCACTTCGTCCTAAACCTTTAGACGAGTCACAGGGTAGACGGGAGGGGGTGTTATAACTTCCTTCGTGCTACATGGTGTCTTGCTGTCAACTAATTCACACCATTGGCTTACATGAATAGAGGTCACTCGCATGAACCCTTTTTTTTGGATTGTTTGGTTTGAGATACTTCGTCCTGTTGCCAAAAGAAACTTTATTTAAATCTATGTTATATTAGCTGCTCTGCCTCGACGACCTGCTAACATAATATAACGGTTATTATTTTCTGTTTTAGCCTTTGGACGATCTTGTCAAATTGGAACATGTCTTATTTCTTATAATCGATTTTACAATAAGTAATTTTTATGCTAGGTCAGTAATTTCAATAATTTTATGTCAGGAAAAATCATATTTCTCACCAAGAAGATATCAGATTTCATCATTAAAGTACATAAACCAGGATGGTATTTGTAGTAACAGAAATGAAACTTTTTTTTTTCTGTCTTTCATAAAATAAATCAAAAAGTATAAAATCTCTGTTCCATTTTAGCAAGTTTTATCTTTTTTAATCCGCCATGGCAGTTTTTCGAATTATTTTGACATGCACACTTAATTATAAAAAAAAATCAATGTTACCTTCACGCATAAATAAGCATTAAAATGTACACTTAGAATAAAAATCCGAATAGAAATAAAAATCATCACGCAAAAGGTATTGTTTACGGAAGATGTGGACGGAGAAAAACTGGGAAAGTTGTACGTGCCAAATTTGACAGATTTCAATGTTTCTAATTTCAAAATAAAAAAAGGAAACGATATTATTCTGAAAATCGTTTAATTTTTATATTTCCCTTTATATATTTTTTAAACTCAATGTCGATAGCTATATAAATTTTCAACAAATATTGAAGGAAATGCATCGTAATTAAAATATTACTTATTTCTCTATGAACAATATATCAATATCTAATTGCGGTTTCATTGATGTGGTACAATAATGCATACCTATATCAAATTTCAGTACATAAATGTGAGGAAAAAAAGGACTGATACGTTTCTACTTCAATAAGATGCAATGGAAATTGATAACAATAATGGATAAAAAATAACCCTATCTCATTCTGAGTGTTAATATTTGTAATGTATAAGTAAATTGGTGATTTTTTTTTTTTACTTTTAAAGTAAACTCTAATAAAGCAATTATGAACTACGTCTCCATAGCTGTAAAATAAAATGTCTTAAAATTAATTTACATAATTTTATTCACAGTAAGTAAATCCGATGCCAAAGAAATAAAGTTTTTTTATGTATACCCAGATTAACTAAACATACAGTATGTATAAGAAATTAATCCTTTTAAACTATATTTTTTAATGATTTTACTTATTAGGAGTAAAAAATTTAGACAAAATGGATTTGGCAAAATATATAAAATAACTTTCAAGACAATAATATTTTGAAAGTGGCATTTAGCGAGGTATATTGCCACTGCAATACCCAATGAGTTCTTACAATGTCTCCAATATTTCTTGCTTTTTTATTTCATTTCGTGCTTTAAAATATTTGTTCAGATATATAAGAGTTTACAAAATGCTATGAAACAAATTCTGCATGATTATCATGTGAAATGCATTTTTCTTTGAGAATATTTGTTATTTTTATTACAGAAAAAGTCTCGAATGTTTTCTAGGTAAAGCTTCAGAGTACAACAATGTACATTCTAGGTCAAAACTAATGGGCGATGTAATTACGAAAACGTTGTCATTTTTAGAATTTTATGTACTGGTTTGAATGGTTTACATTTATTTATCTATGAAAATGACATTATCTTAGATTTTTGTGAATGCTATTATAACTGAAGGCACACTTAGTCAGTTCTGATAGATATATTCGCAACAATCAAATATAATATATTAGCGTATTTTCATTTATATCTTTAAGTTTCTTCCGATAGTTTTGTCTATCATTAATAAAATACAAATAATTTCATACATGTCTAAAATTACGTTCAAAATCAATAATATAAATAAAAATTGTAATTAAAGATCATGCACTAGTTAATGGTATATTACGCACACATACACCATATCAGCCAAAATCGCATTAAATCCTATAAATTTACTATTTGTTTTTCAACAAATTATGAGAAAATCTCTTTTACTTACTTTTTATTTCTTCCAATAAGTGTTTTTTTTTTGTTTAGTTGTGTTTTCCAATAACATGCAAATACTTTGGTCTATGTCTTATCTTGTGTCCAAAATCATTAACCAAGATAAAAAAAATATATAATTGGCTTCTCAGAATATCTTGCACTAATGTATTGTAATTACTATTTTGTTTTTCTAATCCTATTATTATTGTAAGTAATTCGAGTCATAATTTCTTTAAATTACTTTTCAACATTTTCTATTAACTATAAACTATTTTATAAAGAATTTAGTTTTGTTCGAATACGGTGAAGCCTTTAGAAACACGTTTTTTTATATCCAGGGATTAGAAGCGAACATAACCATTTTAAATAATCGATTGCTATTTCAGTTGAGACTAAATGCATTAAATAAATTTTAATCTATATCTAATATATAAAATTCTCGTGTAACACTGTTTGTAACCAAACAACTCCGGAACGAATAGATCAAATCTTACGAAATTTTGTGCGTATATTCAGTAGGTCTGAGAATAGGACGTAAACTATTTTTCATTCCGATATTGCAATTAGTTAAAAAGATATTAATTAAAAACCTTAAAACGCCTAATTGTTTTACTCCTGCGGGTTGCTTACTTGGCATTCGTTTTGGCAGAGCGGTGATCCGACATTTTCCACCATCTTAAAATTGCCATCCAATTTTTAGTGTTGAAATCAGACAAAAAATAATTAAAAAATCGGAAAGATAATTTATTTCTCCACAATGCGGTTTAATGTTTTTTGCAAAATAATGATAATTTCCATTTTTTAAGAATTTTTTTAAAAAAGGATTAAAACTGATGCGTTTTTATGCAAATTATTTCTAATTTGCTGCGTATGAATTTTTTTTCGTGTTATTAAAACGATATTCTACACTAAATAACTTCAAGCCTTTCTCTTTTAGATCCAGTCATTTAAAAAAAAAAATTCGCAAAACTTTTTTTAAAAATATTTTTCAAAAACAACTCAAAATTTTAACTTAAGATTGAATAACTTTGTCATTTATCAAGATAATCGCACGAAACTATATTTCCGTGTGTAAAAGAATATTATCCGTAAACTGTACGAAGATTGAAAATATTGTTTGAAAATTACGGATTTTAAAATTGTTTTTGTGATTTTCGCAAATAACCGATTTTTGCAAAAAATAATTTAAACAGTATTTTTGTAAATTTTTTTTTATTTAAAAGTACTTTATTTTTGCAATTAATTTGTGAAATTTGAAAGCATTAACTTAAAAATTATTCCCAAAAATAAAAAAAAATAATAAAAAATACGCGATTTTACAGTTAGCCAAACCTTGGAGTCGAAAAATAGTTTTGAATCCAAGTACTTTTGAACTGTTTAACCGTCGACCGCATCTAACGCAAGGGTAACACTAAAAAGTTCTGCCTTAAACAGGAGGAAATCAGTAAATTTGGCGAGTAAAAAAAAAGCAAGTGAAAAAGTTATTTTTGCTTCAATTTTCGTCATTTTTTCTTTAGATAATTTTCAAAATAAAAACCTTATAGATGTTAGATTAAGATAACAAAATGTATTCAATACTTTTCTGAGACTCATTTAAAATATTTATCAGTATCAAAATTTTTGTTCTGTTTCATAAAATTTTTACGTTTATACTTTAAAATAATGCTTAATGTATAAATATTTTTTTGACATATAATTTCATAATAAAAACGCAAAATTTGCCCATTTCCAATTTTTTTTTTGAATTATTCAGTTAAATAAGCATAAATTCCTTAGAAAAAATAAAAAATATGTTCAAATAAAAAATTCTTCATTATTAATTGCGTGTTATTACTATATCAAAAATCACTAATTGGCATGTCACAATTAATTGCTAAATGAATAATTTTTATCAATATAAGTATAAAATAATTAATTATTTTTGCTTTGTATTTTATGATTTCTTCTAAAATTAATAAATATAGATGAATTTAAATGAAATTGATTTTTAAAAAGTTCATTGATCATTTAGAATCAGTGATTAAAAAAATAAAATGCTGAAAACTATCTTTTTTTTTAAGAATTTAAAAAAAAAAACTTTTTTTTTTTACAAAACAATTATATTTTGCATATTTTATGATTTTTTTCTAAAATGAATCAAAATCGTTGCGTTTAAATAAAAATGATTTTTAAAACTTTTAGAATCAGTGATTTAAAAAATAAAAAGCCAAAAACTTTTTTGAACAAATTTTAACAAAACACTCAAAATACTTAAAACAATCATTTAATAATTTCTTCTTTTATAAAGATAATTGCATGAAACCTTTTTAACGTGTGTCGAACATTTCAAAATATCCTCACAATTTTACTTCAAGATTTAAAATAGTAGTAAAATTTTGTAATTTGAAAAATTTCTACTTTTCTGTCTTTTTTCAACATACAACTATTTTTAAAAAGGCCGTTTCCGGGGACTAAAAAATTGCAACGAAAGAATTGAAAAGTGAGTGAATGATTTATAAATTCGCACTGTTCGCCTATTCGAGGGTTTTTAGCGACGGACCTCGAAATTTTCAACCATGGTCAAGTGACGAGGACGACACCTAAGCTTTTACCCACCTCTCCTAAGTACCACACCACACCAACGCAAGAACAAATTTCGAAAAAGTGAGTTTTAATGTCATAGTTAAAGAATTCGCTCACATCGCGCATGCACGCACATAAGTGCTATCGTCCTGAGGGAAACAGAAAATTCCCATGGGGATTTAGTTATTCACTGGTAAAGGCCTGTGCAACGCCGGGCTAAGCCGAGAGGAAAGAAATAAAGAAGTAAAAGTAATTTGAAGAAATAATATTGGAAGTGCTGATTTTGTGAAGGGAAGTGGAAATGCTAAACGAGAAAGCCATGACAGGCACTCACGGGCCATACACTCACATCGTACGCGACACACCCACACAAAAGTGCTGGCGTCAGAAAGAAAGGAGGAAATTAACATGGGGATTAAGTTATACCCTCGGTAAAAGCCCGTGTTACGCCGGGACGGGTCAGCTAGTCTTATAATATATTTGAATTTTGCAGAACTATTTATTCCGAAGTACATTATTTGGAAATGTGCGATAACATAATATAAGCATTCTGCTTTATAAATAAAAGTGGTATTTTTTCAATATATATATACGAGGGTCAATGTTTTTAAAGTTATACTTACAAATATTTAGGAGTGTTCGAAGTAGTCTCCTCCAGCAGCAATGCATTTTTGAGAAGACGAATTTTCCACTGAATAAATGCCTCACACCATTCATTTCTTGGAATTGATGAAACATTCATTTATAGCCACATCAATCTCCTCTCTTCTTCTAAATGAAAACGACGTCCTTGTAAGTTCTATTTTAGATTAAAAAATAGCCAAAAATCTCACATACCCGGAAAATAAGGTGGATGTTCTACCTCTGAAATAAGTTTTTGTTTAAGAAACTCGACTGTTCATTTGGATGTATAAGAAGATGCATTGTCATGATGAAGCATTAGTCCCCTAACATTAACTTCCTGGAGAATTTCTGGAAGACATTTACTGGTATACCAGTTTACTGTTACTGTCTTCTGTGCTTACAACTTGATGTATTTGACTAATCCCGTATTTCTAAAGGAAACGGTATACGTTACTTTTTTTTCCATAGTTTGTTGTCTTTTCACTATTGTCGGCTTGGAATCATCTTCAAAGACCTATGCTTTGCTTTCTTGACGTGTTGGAAAGAATAAAAAAACTGTATGTACGTTTGATTACTCGTTACAATTTCAGAGGTGATGTGGTAGCCACCATTGTCGTGCCCCTGTCCTATCTTGGATTGGATTCACATTGTCCGGTGCTTCTCTAGTGTGGAAGGACAC
>BMAO01005069.1:0-18808 GCA_019973975.1 Trichonephila clavata | reverse complement strand
AATTGCTCATCTACCTGCTCTTGCACTTTGGTGGACACTATGCTACTGCGATGTGTGCTATCATCCATTCCATGGTATGCAAATCTCTGCTTCGATATGCGTGGCGGACACTTTGTTCATCTGCCTTTTTAAATTAATCAGAAGCTGCTGATAATGTGTCCATTACAGCTGTGACTTCATACTTTTTTCGTTATTTCTCTTAAACTATGGATCGTATATAGGTCCTTTTTTATGCACTACCAATTGGAATCTTTTTTTTAAGAGTATGGTGCTATTTTTGAAAAGCTGTATATATTGAAATTTTAAAAAAAAGGCACATGCTTGCAGGTTTCTACAGCACAAGGTTGATCTGATGTACTAGTTGAACATGACAATACTTCGTATGTTGGTATTCCATTTAATGGATTTCTGAGGAACTTGACTGAGAATTTTTCATCATCTTATTTTGGGGAGAGATTTGACTTATATAGTTTATAGTTCGACTGATTTTTTGGACAACAAACTTCAATTAACTTTTATCTTATAGTTAATTTATCAGTAATTACTTTTTTAATGAAAAAAAATATTACCGGTAATCAAAGTTAAATGCAGAACAATACAGATCTGACACATTTTATCGAAATACATTTTAAAAAAAAATTTTGGTCTTGTGTGTGAATATGTGATTACAAATTATTAACATTTGTTACTCACGTATTGGCGACTTATACGAAACGAAGCACATGGTTGCTATTTCAGTGCTTACGACACATACAAAATGGGTATTGCCACTTGGCCAGTTATCTTGAACTTTGGTATTGTTGCGATAGTACATAAGTACCAAATATTCAATCAGTAAACATTAGTATTACTAATTATTCATTGAGTTTATCGATTAGTTCTTATCTTTTATTTCAATTATTGTTGTAGCTTTACACGTAGTTTTTTATTTATTGGAAGGGGAAGGTGATTCATCGTGTTAAAATATGACGCCTTAACCGAGGTTTAAAATTACGAGTTCGTCACCAATAGCTTTTGTGTTTTCTTATAGTGCGAAATATAACTCTCACTCGCCCTCAATCGGAAGTATCACCGATTGTAATTAATCCAAGAATGTCTCTACTTGGTTTATTCGTTTCCTTCTTGAAAAACATTTCCATCCATACAGACTACACATGTGTATATATTCGTGAAAGCAGGACGGCAGTTAAATAATTCACATGGCCAACTATAAAATCACAGACAGAGGAAAGATAAATATATCTATCTTAAAATCTTATAGTTTCAGCATCTCAAACAATCCGAAAGTTCTCAGACAATCTGACGAATCACGAGATTTAATAATAATATGTTAATGGGTAAGTCCGTTAGATACAAGATAGAGTTAAACATTTGGTCACACGGAACTATGAAGGAAAATAGTTATAAGTAATTGAGAACTTGCGTTATAAGCAGTTATTTAAAAAGAGAATTACGTAAAGATGATTGTGAAACGCTTTAGATAATACCCAGGATGAATAATAAAGGAAAAGAAAAAAAAAATTTTGGGGCAAACTAAATACATTTTTTTTAACTTAGGCTTATATACTCAAAAAGCGTGCCCACACATGTGACAACTTCAAAAGAATCATTAATTCGAATTAAGTTCTGACTTTTCTATGTAGAAACATAGATCCACAATTGCATATTTTGCTAAATGAATCCAAAATAGTTGAGAAAAACTTAGACTTTTACATATATCAGTGTCCTGTTTTAAAAAAAATTAAAATAAGTTTGTATGTATATATTTATTTATTATAAATTCTTAATACTTTTAAAGGAATTTTTATGTTGTGAGAACCACTAATTTGTTTGAAAAATGGAAAATAGAAATCGTTTTATCATGTGTTTTATCATGAGAAATCATAGATTTATTTACTTTATTCCAATTTAAAACAAATGCATTATTAATATTAAAATATAGTACATAATAACGTATAATTTTCCTATTTGTGCTCAATATATTGCACACCATGAAGGCTTAAAGGAATAGCATCGTACTAAAATGATAAAAACGATGCATACGTTGTATTTGTACCGTGCACAATGTGCTTTCAATTTACGAACCACAACATTAATATTTCGCACAAACTTATTACTCTTATCTCCAACACGTGATAAAACAATGCCCACAGCATTTAGTCAATTATATTGTCACTAGTAATACAATACGTCTTAACAGAGTGTGACAACAACACGAAGACCGCAACACTGATACGAAACCATGTACATTATAGATGTTGAGCCTCAACTCACCGGTCCAGTAGAACTACAGTATGTCTAATTAGAAATGTGCGTGAGTTAAAGAGGCACGAAACATTTTTCCTGTCTTCGCCGTATTCAGCACGCAGATCCTATCTCTTTCAGTCCGAAAAATAACATTTGATTAAAAAGCGTTTCTTAATTAAGCGTTTGGACTTTGGAAAAAGAACTGCAAAAGGAGAATGACAAATGCCAAATTAGGTGTCTTGTTTATGAAGTATAAAAGAAGCAAAGTAATCTGGGACATAGAATTAAGAAAAACAAATAAATTTTATGTTCAAATTGCAGATATACAAATAATAGAAAGACATTTTACTCTATGAACATTTTACTTGATTTGCATACTTACAAGTGAAATGAAAGTAAGATGTTACATTGTTTCGTACAGAGGGAAACCAGTACAGTATAAATAAAACAAATATATTTCAATAAAAATGTTTCACGAAGACAAAATGAGCAAATAAAAATATACTGCTTATAACTGCTGGCTTTTTTATATTGCTTATTTAATTTTCTTTTTGAAGTTGTACTTAAAATAACAAAAATGTAATTTAAACCAAGTTTATTAATGTTAATTAAAATATACGTAAGTTAAATTGGAATGCTAATAAATTAACAATATACATGTTTAATTAATCTCGTGTTGCATTAATACGAAAATGCACATTCTTATTGGTATTTAGTACATAACTCAGTACATGGTATTAATCATAATAAGAATTATTTCATTTATAATTAAGATACTAAATAATTTTAAATATTTACTCATTATAAGAGTAAATATTACTTTCATTTTATATATAAAGATTTTTAAATTCCATTATCTCTTATTTTAAATATCATTTATCTTTAGTATTCTATTGATTTCTGTTTCTATAGTAGAGACTAATTAACTCTTTCCCTTAAAATGCAATATAGTAAAATAAAGTAAGTACAGCCAAACTGTAAATCTTGCAAAGCAAAGAATAGATGAAAAAGAAATTTGAAATCATATAAAAATCCACCAAATTATAAGTAGACAAATAAAAAGTCTACTGATCAAATTGAAAAACTATTATGTTCTCTAGAACTCTACCACTGATTTAGAACAGCAAATATATATATATGCCCAGTGTATATGCAAATTACAGGTGAAGGTTAACTGAGCACAAAACATTTATATAAATATATAATCTTGGTTCCTAAGGCCAAGAGTTTGCTATTGTACTACTGTGGCTAATGTTTCTGTTTTGACTAGTTATACTTAGGCTCATAACTATTTGTATATATTATTTTGGAGTTGAAGAACTAAAGAGAGTAGGGGAGATAACTATGCAGGGCAGTTGCACATGTACTAAAATGTAATACAGGAGAATTGACCACCAAAAATTGTATGGGAGCATAATTATTTGAAAGAAAGGAAAGGACATATAAAAGATGCTTCAAGAGTCAATATATTGATCCCAATTGAAAGCAGAACCAAATGGAAAATATTGTTTTGGGAAGAATGCATGATGTTAATGCATGTGTGGTTCCATCGAAGAGCTGCTACTACCCCCATTCCCTCAAACACATTTGGTTTCCATGAATGGGATCCAAACACCTCCATTGTTTTAATGCATGCCTATTCCATTAACTCACTAATATGTATTATGATTTTTCATGAACGAACATATCTGGTTATATTGAATAATTCTTTTTTTTCACACCGTTACTGAGTTTCATGTTCCAGACTTTATCGGGACTTGGCAGCAAACTCCACCAGGTTCCAATTACGTCGCACAAAGTCTTGAGGTCGACGACAATTACGTCATTGGCCTACGTGGAGAGAGATTACCATGAAGAAGCCTGATTCGGACTGTATGATTTGACAACTGAATTTATTTGCCTATAAAGCAACTGTCTTTATAGCTAAGTAGTATTGCCTGTTTCATCTCCACGACCTGTTAGCAGGTGATACCAGTCATTAATGGCTGTAATGGGGAGTAAACAACCTTCTGTCATTTTCTACATCTAACATTCTTTACTTCTTCCAATCGATTTCACAATTTAAAAATGACAATTCTTGCCACTCCAGCAGAGTCCACTAGAGATTTTTCTGTTTGCCAGATTCAAGGCTTCCGATTGTTCACCAAGCCATGGGTTCCAGTAAATCACATTTTTGTAACATTTTCAAATAAATTATGAAACCAACATTTGAACAATTGCGTATTACATTAGAACAATAAAAATATTTTAAAAAGTCATAATTACAGCAAAAATTACCTTTTTTTTAGTTTTTGCATTCATGAACTTTGAATTGATAAAGCATTTTATTTAAAAAGTCAGACGTTAAATATTGATATTTTATTTATACAAAGTGGGACTAGAGTAAATTACCGGACTGCACATGTCATAACAGTTCGGCTTGGTGTAACAGAGTAGGAATACAATGTAGTTGTTCCAGATATTTGTGGTGCTGGTGGCACGTTATTACACCCTCTATCTAGTTCAGTTCGTGTTTATCCTTGTTTGAGAAAGAAGTTGTGTCAAAGTGCCGCGATAATGATAAACGTATAAATCAAGTTGCGCTTTAATTTGAAATCCCTCGAGAAATTAAAAACAATTCCAATTGACTGCTTTAATTATTAAAGGAGTGCTTGGAGATAATTTCAGGCCACATAGTCAAATTTTTAAAAGGCACAAATGATTTTCAGAAAATCGGGAAATTGATGAAAATAACGAACGATCTTGTCAAACTGTGATATTAAGAACAGGTGATGCTCCTCATTTTTGTTTGATAATAATGGTAATATCATGATTAAATGGGTACCTAGTGGTCAAATTGTAGAACACCAGTACTACATTGATGTTCTGAGAAAGTTTAAGGAAAGAGTGGGGAAGAAAGGGTAAGATCTGTGGGATTAACAACGTTAATCCCCAACGTTTTCCCCAAGGCAACGCCTTGGTGCACATTGCGCTCTTTGTAAAACTGTTCATGTTCTATAAGCGCCTTATTGTTTTTGAGCTTCGACCGTACTCACCCGATCTCACACCATACGACTTCTATCTGCTTTTTAAAGTGAAAAATACAATGATACGAACACATTTTCAATCTGTAGGAGAGGTGAAGATAAAAACGACGCACTTACTGAAGATGGTGATCCTTTCCTATTGAACCACAGTACTGCTCTGAATGGTGGAAAAATCCTATGCATATATATACATATATATATATCGTGGTTTTTCGAGTGAACATCAAGATATTTTATTTTGAACAGTCTTTATTCCAGGAAATGACTTCGGAATCTGATTGACAAGATTGAGAGACGGACATGTGTTAAATATCTAAATAGGAATCCCTTCAAAAGCTATATGTTCTTCAAGTACGCTTCTTATTGGAGAGATATACTTGAGAATTAAAGCATGCCATATTAGGTAATAAAAATTAATGGTCGGAGCGGTAAACTTCTCCTAAAGCCATGTGTTCTTCATTCCCGAACTGGATAATAAATTGAATACTTGAAGATGTAACGGGAAAATAGAAGTTAGAAGTGGTCTAGGGTTTAAATTTAGATCTAATTTAATTATCCTTACATATATATATATATATATATATATGAATATAGTAGTTTTTCTCCATTCTTACTATTATGGCTAGTTATCTTAAGTTTATATCTATTTTGTGTATATTTATGAATTATATATACATATATATATATATATATATATATGTTTCATATGAATTTAATGGCAGAATTATAATCCAAAATTGTATAGCTAATATTGTCAGTAAAATGTAATGTTCCTTATTCGAATAAAAAGTTTTGCAAAGCGAAAATTAAGTTTCAAACCAATAAGTAAGAAAAATAAATGACAACTGTTTCTAACAAATGAATTTAATAAAATTATTCGTTTCAGTTAGTTTATAAAGTAGGCTAATTTTTAATTCGGAACTTGCATAAAATAATTTTATTAAAATGTTGAACGTGGACGGTGATTCAAAATATACAGTTAAAAATTACAAAATACTGCCAAAAATAAAAGAAAAATACAAAAATAAATTTTGAAACTAGTTATATCTCTTGCTATATCATAAATAAAAAAGTTATTAAATCAGCACTTTTATCAAGAATTAAAGATAAATTAGATTGATAAGATCAATTAAGTTGATAGCTCGAACAGGATGTATCTCTGCATTTTATTTATATTGCACACACACACACACAACCCGAGTTGAATTTAATTTCAGGCATATTAAATTTTTACTTCAATCTACGCGTAATCACATTTAAGTTATAAATTGCATTCTTTCCCGCTTTAAACATCTCTTCTGTTGTTTGATCTCTTCAGTTGCCTTAAAACAGATGCTTGCTTTTTTTTCCATTTTTCAGTCTAAAAGCTTTTGGAATTAAAGTAATTATTTAGTTTTTACATCTTTAGTTCTCTTTTCCATGTAAGTTAAACTAAGAAATCCATCAGAACTGCTAAAGGCCTTCAAAGAACTTCTAAAATTAAATTAACTGGTGAAATAGTTTTGAGAGAGATAGTAAATCTACAATATATAAGATGCGTATTTGCAGTTTTTTAAAGCTTCAAGTTGCACTGTAATTGGTTTTGTTTATATTCAATGAGAAATTATACAAGTAAGTCTTCAAAAAGCAAAAATAAATTCGATTAATACCTGTATATCGAAAAGAAAATCTAAAAAAATTAAAACATAAAAATGCAGATAAAGATTTATCTGTGTAAAAGAGGCTTCTATATTCATTAAAATTATTTTAATTCAGGCTTATATAAACATTGTGATTTTATTCAAGATGAGTCATATGAAATGCGATCATTTTATTTTACGAAAGTTTGTAAGGCATATCTAATAAGCAATGTATGCTTCTTTTATACATTGGATATACTATTACAACAGTGACATGAAGCTCGATTATTAGGATTGACAATAAGCACAAATTATTTTATACTTCTCTTATTTTAAATGTCAGTGCTTCTCTCTCTTTCAATGGTTTTGAAAGGAATTCAAGCTGTGAATAAAATAGAACATCAATGATTGGCTTAAGAGGAAGTAAATTTTTACACATGTAGGATTATATAATATATATAAAAAAAAAAAAAAAAAAAAAAAAAAAAAAATAAAATTATATATATATATAACTCCTATACTTGTGTGTGTGTGTATTATATTTATAAATTAAAAAGTGAAACATTGTCAATAAGAAGATTAAAATAATTTTTTAGAAGTAAATATTTACTATACAGTAAATTAGTCTCACTTTTCTAGGTCTTGAGAAGCATTTATGCACGTGTTGCTACACATAACATAAATAACTACTTTTTTGTCCAAATAAAAATAGTAGCATTTAATTGATAATTATAGTAGCATTTGATGAAAGCTACATTTATATTTATATATATGTATATAAATAAATACTAAAATTAATTTAATCAGTATTAATTAACAATATAGCTTTTAATTTTTATTTAAGATATAAGTTTCCAAAAAGTTTCTGGACTTTCAATAATTTATTTGTTGCGCTTTAAACATGTAGGTAAGATATCTGGCTCCTTATTCTGCAAGTGATGCTTTGATAGTTCTTGAAACTAGTTTCATGGAATTTGTATAACCTTTGCACTTACTTCACAGTTTTGTTTTGTCAAAAAATCAACATTAGCATTATATCCACTTTGACATTTATTTTTGGAAGCACATTTTCAAGTTCTTGGATTTGTTATTTTGTATGTTAACCTAAAATGCTGTGTATATCTAATGTAATTGCACCTTTCTATGACCTTTCATTTTCCTTTTTGATGAATCAAGAACTGGACAAATTCATTTTCTTTATATTATAGAATAAAGTTCTGAAGAACTTTATGAAGAAAAGAAAATATTTTAACCTTTTTTTACTGTTCTGTTGTGAATTAAATCTTTAAAAAAATGACATATATTTTAAAAATGCCTTTAATTCTTATTTTAATATAAGAATATCATAAGAAGTAACAAATATAACCAATATTATGCTCAAGAAAGAAACGCATACATTCTTAAATTTGATTTTTTTCTGAAAGAAATTACACTGTTTTACAGTTTAATATATATGAAGAATTTAATGTATCTAAAAACTTTCATAGATAGACCTTTAAAAATATTTTTATTTTATCAATTATATAGATATCAGATGCCACTAAAAATAAAGAAACTAACTACAAATAACTATTGCATGCATTAGTTTGAAACTGTGGGTAAAGAGTTAAAGTAAAAATACTTATGTTTGTCGTAAATAATTATTTTGAAAAAAAAAAAAAAAATTGATGCAATAACATTTCTATTAATAAAAATGCTAAATATAAAGTTTTAAAATGAAAAGTTTCAACTAAAAGATTAAAAAATTAAGAAAACTTTACGCATTTAGTAATTTGTTTAAATGTAAATTGCTACTTCATCTAACTTAAAAAAAAACTAATGAATTTAAATTTATTAACAAATAGTCTATCAGTTTCATATAACTTGCGATGTCTATATGAAATATTTTTAAAATGAATCTAATCAATGCTCAATACTAAAATTCCTTTTATTATTAGAATTAAAGTAATATGATAAATACAAATACACAGGGTGTCCAGCCTTAATGCGACCCAATAGCTAATTCCCGAACCGTTCGGTTTAGATATGCACTTCCAATTTGAAAAATGTTTTAAAAAAGGTAAAGCATGTTTTTACGTGCTTTTCGAACAAAAAAAAAACATTTAGAAAAAAATTACAAAAATTAACTTTTTATACGGTACCTAGGTCCTATCACTTATATTTAGAAAACGATGCACTACACAAAAACAAAGTAAACACAAAAAGTTTCATTTTATTACGATAGAAACTGACCGAATTATGCCTTCATAAATTTGAAGCATCAGAGTTTCTCACAAAAGGGGGTCGTATAGAGATAGTTTATAGAACAGTGATTCAATATCTACAGAAAAAGCAAAAGAAAGACATCATAGTTATTTTTAAACATAGAAGTAAACATCATAGATTGACAATTTGCATTGCTGTATGACAAACAATAAAAATTTAATTAAATAAATATAACTTGTACCGAAAAGATTAAAACGGCTTGTTTTAACAAATAGCAGCAAATTAATACAGAATTTTCCGTTCAAATTATAGCATAATGTGGAACGATGCTCCGAATCATTATTATATCAGAATGACCAAATTAACTTAAATAATGGTGAATGGACAAGGTGTGGCACTACAAAAGGTGATGTGCATGTGACAACTCCCAGTTTTATACATGCGTTGAACAGCACGGGCAATTGTACAATAAGATGGATGTTTTCGAGTGGGGAATTTAATGGTACAGAGTTTTGCCGCCTCTCTCTTATTTCGATTACGCTGCCCATAAAACAGTACCATTTCGCAGTATTCTTCATTTGTATACAACTCGTTCTCCCGTACTAGAATTCGTAATATTAGAATACGACTGTATGCAATTGCAAGCGACTACACAAGAGATTTTTAACATTCGTCATGATCAGCAAAAACGGAGCAAATCAGACTGAAGCCGCAGCATATAAGTGTATTTTTGGAACTGCTTTTGAAATGTTTTCTTCGTCCAAAATATTTTATTTTTTCTGTGTTCTACACGTACACATAATAAATTTTATTTCTTAAGGTCTCAATTGTTGTACTGTTAACGTATGCTTTTAAATTTAAAAATTACTTACATAAAAGTGACATGCAAGAGCGAAAGTTTCCTGGCAGAGTTCCAACTAATTTCACTTTGGAGACGGACCCTTACTAGCCTCTTGAATGGAGAAAATATGTATTTTTTAAAGTTCCATAACTCGGCCAGTTTTTGTCATAATAAAATGAAACTTTTTGTGTTCACTTTATTTTTGTTCATTGCATCTTTTCCTAAATATAAGTGATAGGACCTGGGGACCGTATAAAAATTAATATTTGTAATTTTTTTCTAAATAGGTTTTTTTGGTTCAAAAAGCACATAAAAACATTATTTACCTGTTTTAAAAAATTTTTCAAATTGGAAGTGCATATCTAAGCCGAACGGTTCGGGAATTAGCTATTGGGTCACATTAAGGCTGGACACCCTGTATATATACTATTGATTGAAACGATTAAGGTAATCACCTATCCTAAAATTGGGAATTTTGCCAAAATTTGAAAATTTTTGTATGACTTTACTTTATAGACCATCTTATTAGCTTTATAAAAATACCAAGTGTATGATTTTTCGTTCACTAGAATAAAAACTACAAGTGTTTTAGTAAAAGTAGATGCCATTACTTTAAGCAAGAGGTCATACTTTAAAAAGCGTTTTACTCAAAAGGTTTTTTTTATTTATTTATTTATTTTTTTTTAAAAATGTCAATCTGAACCAGCAATTACTGAAAAAGTTTTGGAAATAATTAGTTTAAATTTTTTGTGTATGTTCTGTATAATAATATAAAAGTCTTAACCCTTTATCTACCGACGGTACTTATAAGTACCACTTGCTTTAAAATTACATAGAATAACCATTTTTAAGAATACTCTGACGATACTTAGCAGGAATATTCTTTTACATCTACTCTTCCAAGATATATGACAGCACATGCTGTATGATGAGTATTTTAGCGGTGAAGGCGAATAGTTTTATAGAAGAAGTTGTGTTTTCAGCTGACATTTTGAACAGATTGCGAAGATTATCATTTTAGTTCCGATAAAGTAGTTAATGTCAAAAGGTACATTTTTGTTTCTGTATGCTAAAGAAGGCCTTAGAAAACAATTTGACTATTTATTTTAAGTGAACATAGTATATAATTAACATTACAGTTGAATATCTTTAATTAATTAATTAGCTCTAATAATTAAATTTCCCAAAGTTGAGTATTTTCGTTATGTATATCTCATAATTTTCAATGAAGTGATTAAAAAAAAAAGATTGCATGAAAAAAACTGCCGTAAATCAAAATGCGATTAATAAAGGGTTAACCTTCAAATTTATCAATCACTGTTTTATTACAAAATTTACAGTCCCTTATGTTAATACAATCACTGCTATTTACAGCAATTTCATATAATAACTAAGATAATGATCTCTAGTTTTTGTAAAAATTAAAATATCTCTTGTCCTGAAGGTCATTTAAAAATGGATAACATAGCAACACATTAGAATTAAAAATTGTTAATTTGTTCATAAACTTTTGGTACTAAATGGGCCCCGTTTACGTTTTTTTTTTTTTGTGAATTTTTACCAATTCTTCCCATTTTTTTAGTAATAATAATTTCTTTTTATCTTCTTAATTTTAGCATATTTTCCGTAAAATGTGCTAAACACACACAAATCTAAATATAATAAAAAAAATCCTCCTATCTCCATTTTTTTAAAAAAAAATTATCGCAAGTTGTCGGATAGCTTAAAATTTTTTGCTAGCAGTACATATCATATTTAGATCATAAACATTTAGAGCAACCCAAATTTGTGGCCTGAATTCACAACAATCCCTTAGCATCATGTTACATATAATCTTCATCGATGTATGCAAAAGCAAAAAAGAAGCGCATGAGAAACACTAATTAAATTCATCATTTGTTGAATAAATTCTTCAAAAAATAATGTATTCCTATTTTAAAAACCCCCGAGTTCTCTAATTAGATTGATCATAATAAAAAACTCAATGGATATATGCTCTAATCACGTCAAGATATCAACGGAGGAGAGAAATTGGTGGATTCTAACAACCCATCAACATGTGTCCGCATCGTGGTTTAACTTCAAAAGAAAGTAATACTCTCGATATATTCTCACGAGGTCATTTCCATTTTAGCCTTATTCAGAATATCAAAGGGAAGGAATTAAGTCTTTTTTTTTGTTGATAGTGATGGTCCTGGCTACTGTCTCTTTAGAATGCAAAAATTTTAATCCTAAAAATTTTCATCTGTATCGATCTCAATGGTTGCAGAGATCAGGGGGGGGGGAATTTCTTCATGAATTATACAATGTATGCTAATAGGAATTTCTTTTTGGGGGAAGAAGTATCGAGCTAGTTTCCCTTCATGGTAACACCTTTTAGTTTTGTATTCTTTCTTTGCAGCCGAAACAATGTTATTTCGAAAGCTGTTGCATGGTGGATACTAATATGAGACGAAGTAATTTAGTTATCATGTCTGAGGATCTTGATTTAATATTTTAGGATCCCACTAGTAAATGCGGGGAGATAGTGTTACTTCTGTATGTTTTTGAAGAAATATGTTACAACATATAACAAAATGTTTTATATAAATAATATTCATGAAACAAACAGAAAATATTTCGAAAAAAAACTTTCTTGGAACGAATAACAAGGTGACTGATGTTTATCGCTAAATAAACTAAAATAACAATATATATAATATATATATAAAATATATATATATATATATACATACTTTATTATATCTTTATGATTAGTAATATCATTATGATAAAATCTTCATTATATCCTTATGACTTTTTCATGTAAGTTTTTATCCTAGTTTTTCCTAACGCTTTTTTTAATATTCTTCTCTATGAGAGAAAACTCTTTGTTCCCTATTGATATTTTCATTTTATTTTACTGTCTGAGTTTCATCAACGTGTGATGGAAATATGACTAATTTTTCAACATGACTGTTTTTTGTATTATGTCGAAAATTTTATGCTGTACGGGGAAGGTGGTACTATAAAGCAGCCTAACCCTAATTCTCTGGCATACAGCTTTAGAAATCGTAATAGATATTCATTTTAGTCCAAAGACACTTTCTTTATCTTCAATTGTTCTGTTTCATCAAATCCAATTTCTTTTTTTTTTAGCCTTGTACGTAATGCAACTGCCTCACTTATTATTTTATTTTATTTTGTATGCATCCTTTATAAAGTATAGATTGCACGATAAATATGTAACTTAAAAAAGGCTTTTGATGCTAACTACCAGTTAAAGATGATTTAAACTTAAAACGTAGCTGGGAATTGTTTCGTAATTATAAATAATTAAAAACCGTATCAAAAATTTAAGTTTTTATTTATAACATCAAGCCCCATATAATTTGAAACGCATGAAAATTCTTGTAAAAGAGTCATGTATCACCCCATTTAATAATATGTACAAAACAGGTTTGGATATCCTAGTAAGTATGTTATTTTATTTCACAAACTATTTGTATTGCACATGAAACGGATCTGCTATGGTTCACATAGAAAATTACAAAGGGCTTCATCAAGAATACTGGCAAATTTTAAGCCCTTTGCAATCGAGAAAATACCATCACAAATACTTCTACTCTGACGTAAGGGAGAGAGTTACTAATGCCTTCTCACGGATTAATTAAAATTCTATGATGTGGTATATCCCTTAGGTTCGCACAATAAAGGATTATAAAAGGTTACACATAGTTATATAACTTCCAAAGGAGAAATATGCATCTTGTCTAAACACATCTATTAATCGGAGTTTCAAGTGAATTGGTGAAATAACAAACAATGAGATAACACACATCGAGAGAAAATAAAACTTAAATAGAGGTTTAAGAATCGTTCTAAGTTAGAAATGATATTATCAAGAAGTAATTCTTTAGTAATAATTTTTTCGAATTATTTTTTGCTTAAAAGTATATATATATATATATATATATATATATATATATATATATATATATATATATATATATATAGATATATATAGATAGATAGATAGATATATAGAGCAATATATATAGAGCAATAGAACTAAAAGGAAAAACATAGATAAGAATTCTTTAATTGACAATATTAAAGCTATTATAAATGATTTTGAATTAAACTTTAATGTCAAGCAGATCAAATACTTCATGTTTGGTCTTAATAAGAGGAAATTGTACTGTTGGATGAAATTTTTAAATAATGAGTGCTTTAAGGTGTGTCATGCAGTTCACATCATAAAAGACATTAATAATTTTTTACTTAATAAATTCAATATAAATGTCAATAAATTTAATAAACCTACTACAGAATACTGCACTTTATTATTCATGAATAATACATTTGATAAAGTTAATTTTTCTAGTGTTTTAATAGACATTTGTCACTTTTTCCTGTTAGGAATGTAATAGTTAAAAAAGCTTTTAATATAATAAAACGATGGGCAGATTTATCTTTAATTACAAAATAGCTCACCTTCTCTTGACATAGATGACTGTAAATGTAAGAACTATCATGATCTTATTGATAGCTATCACAAACATGTAGTAACTGGCAATTTAAATATAGTCAAGGATGGAATTTTAAAAGATATCATGAGTAAAGGCACTAGTTTTAGATTAACAATTTCTAGCAACAATAATACTGTTAAAAATCAAATTAATAATGATGTAAATAATTTCATTACTAAATCTGCAGTTAAATATAGTTTGCCTTTAGAGGCATTTGATGAATTTAAGTACAATATTTTAAAAGACCTGATGAAATTTAACTATTGTTCTAAACCAGTACTCACTTATAAAGATGTAAAACAGAAAATTTATGATTTACAAAAGAATTTTATCATTGTTTACATAGATAAAGTGCCTGGTAATTATGCTATTATCTGTAAGTATTTTTATAATACTATGATTAATGAACATTTTTTAAACAATAAATCTTTCAATAGATTGGAATTGTCAGATAAAGGAATTACTAATCGAATCACTGCTATATACAAGAAATTGAATGTTCCCACTCATAAGATTAAGTTTCCATATATATTTTAACACCTAAATTTCATAAAAATCCTGTTAAATTTAGAACAGTAACAAATGGTTTTAAAACTTATATCACTGATGCAGGTAAAATGCTGCACAATATTTTGCAAGAATTCATCATAAGCAATGTAATAAAGCTATAATTAAAAATAGTAAAGAAATTATAGATTTTTTAAAGATAAAATTACTTACTCAGTTCATAGTTATGACTTTGAAGATCTTTTTAACTCTATTGATATCGATGATGTAATTAGGGTAATTTTGGATAATCACAGAAATTATAACCTTAATATTAATTTACAAAAATTTAGAACTCTAACAAATTTTGTCCTAAAAGAAAATTACATTAATTTTAATGGTACTCTGTACAAACAAACCAAAGGTTTGCCTCAGGGTGGCCCTGCTAGCAATAGTTTGGCTAATTTATATTTACACTTTTACGAAAATAATTATATTATTAATAATGATTATTACATTTTTAGATACATAGATGACCTAATTATTTTTGGTAAAAATAATAATTATAATCCCAATATCAATTTTTATCCGGAATATTTAAAGCTTCTTAAAATTAATAATAATCCTGTTATAACTAATTACTTGGATGTATCATTATATATTAAGGACTATAAATTACATAGCAATATTTATGAGAAAAGAGATGATTTTAAGTTTAACATTCTTAAAGTTCCCTCCTGGAATTCTAACTTATCCATCTCAATATATCGAAATATTATTTGAATTATATTTATCGTAACAAGGTATTAGTTAGTGATAAATCTAATATATATTTAAATATTAATAACTTTATTAAACATTGTATATAGAACTAAGTTACCCTCTTAAATTTATAAAAAGTTATATAACAGTTAAATAAAAAAAGTTTTTTCAGTTATACAGTTTATAGATAGATGGCGCCTCTAGCTATGTAATTTTGTAATAATATATTTTATTAAAAATTAATCGTTTATGTCTGGATGGTATTTTTTATTTTCTATAAATTTTAAAATAAAATATAGACATTTTAAAAGTATATATATATATATATTAGTAATATTGCTACTTTATCAATACATAATAATTATATGCGTTACTGTTATTGTCCATAAGAAGAGAATATGTATTCACGTGGTAAGTCTATTAGTTTGGCGTTGATTTTAAATATTTTAGTAATTATTAAAAGCTATAACATTATAGTATTACATTAATAGATTATGGTTTATCTATAATATAGTTAAATTCTCTAGAAATTTATTGCTTTCCCTATGGCCCAGAATACTGGCAAATTCAGGTGAAGGTTGGCTGGCCAGAAAACTTTGTTTAAACCTGTATTCCTAGTTCCTAAGGCTGGGAGTTTGCTTTTAGTATTTCTGCGGCTAAATCTTTCCTATTATGACGATAGTTATCTTAGGTTTATAACTATTTTTAGTATATTTTGCAATATATATATATATATATCTTTATATATATAAATCTCGCGTCACAATGTTTGTCCTCAATGGACTCCTGAACCACTTAACCGATTATAATAAAATTTGCACACCATGTGCAGTTCGATCCAACTTGAGAGATAGGATGGTTTTCATTTCAATTTATCACGCCATAATTTTTTTATAGCCGGAAATGTGAAGAATCCTGAAAAAACGTTGCCAGATTCCCGTAAGGGATGCTCATTCGGTTCTCTCGACGTTATTTCTGAATTTCGTCAAGGTCATTCACGTTGCGTTAGCTTTGTGTTTGGAAGATGGGAAAAGTTGAGGTAGTTTTGAGTCTCGCTGCGTAGAAAAAGGGGAATTCCCTCATATAACCCATCACAACCGATGGTTTTTTTTATTCTTAAAGATTGATTTATTGAAGAACAGTAGAATATAAGAAAAAAAATATCATAAAAATTATAAGGAAATATTTTTAAATATATTTTTATCACATAGTATTATTTTCTTTTTGAATTTCATACTGTGAAATGAATCAATATCGTTGCGTTTAAATAAAAATTATTTTAACACTTTTAATATCAGTGATTTAAAAAATAAAAAGCCAAAAACTTTTTGAACAAACTTTAATAAAACACTCAAAATACTTAATAATTAATAATTTTTCCCGTGTGTCGAACATTTCAAAAAATCCTCACAAGACCCCCAAGGGGTGTTGCGGGGGCGGGGGGTTTAAGGGGCGTTATAAATTTTTATTTTAAGTTATTAGACGTACAGTCTTGAAACTTAGTAAGCAGATTCTTCTCATAGGGTAGATATACGCTAAAAATGGGTTTCGTGAAAATTGCCCCCAAGTGGCGTTGAGGGACTTAAGGGGCGTTATAGATAATTATTTCCATTTTAAACTATTAGACGCACAGTCTTTATAGAGTAGAGATCAGCTATAAGAAGGATTTGTGAAAACAGTTCTCTAAGTGGCGTTGCAGGGGAATAAATGGCGTAAGAGATAAATATTTTCGTTTTTAAACTATTTGACCTACCTGCTTGAAAATTGGTAGGAATGTTTCTTTCATGGAGTAAATATCCGCTACAAAACGGGTTTGGAGAAAATTGACCCCCAAGGGGTGTTGCGGGGGGTTAAGGGCATATATAAATAATTATTTCTTCTTTTAAACTATTAGACTCATAGTCTTGAAATTTGGTTAGCAGATTCCTCTCATAGGATAGAAATACACTGCAAAATTTGTTTTGTGAAAATCGACCCCTAGGTGGTGTTGCGAGGGTTCAAGGGGCGTTATTGCTATTTTTTTTGCATTTTTAATAATTGGACGCACAGTCTTCAAATTTGCTAAGCAGATTCCTTTCATAGAGTGCAATTCCCCTACAAAATGGGTTTTGTGAAAACAGACCCAGAAGTGGCGTTGCGGGGGCTCAAGTGGCGTTATAGACAATTATCCCCATTTTTAAACTGTTCGACGTACAGTCTTGAAATTTGATAAGCATATTCCTTTCGTAAAGTAGAGAACCGCTACAAAATGGGTTTCGCGAATATCAACTACTAAGTTTAATTTCGGGAGATTAAGAGGCGTAATCGATAAATATTTCCATTTTTAAACTACTTGATCATCCTGCTTGAAAATTGGTAGGTATGTTCCTTTCATGAAATGGAGTTCCTCTAACAAAGAGTAAAATGGAAAATTGACCCCCAAAGATGTTTGCGCGGGGTCAAGAGGAGTTACAGAAAAAAATTCCTGTTTTTAATTGTTAGACCCATATACTTGAAATTTGTTAAGCATGTTTCTTTTGTTGAATAGGGATCCACTAAGAATAAATTTTAATCAAATCAAGTTCTGGGGGTTGCAGGGGGTTACTGGGACGTATTGACAAAAAAATTACTTTTTTCGAGCTACAAGGACTATAATAATGAAATTTGGTTTGCGTTTTTCTTTTGTTGAATTGAAATCCGCTAAGAGCGTAATTTTGGAAAACGGCTCTCAACGGGATTACGGGGATATTGATAGTAAAACTTTTGCTTTTTCTGTTAGATTTAGACTTGAAATTTGGCTTGCATGTTCAATTTACGGAGTAGAGATCCACCGAAAATTGGTTTTGTGGGAATCCATTTGGTTTTTGAGTTACGAAAGAGCAAACATCATTCTATGCTTCAATTTTAGAGATTTTTAGAAAATCAAATTAGATGAGTTCTGCCCTTTTTTTTTTATCAACAGGTGACAGTTACAGGTATAAGTATATTTTTCAATTCAATCGAATTCTTAATGCTAGGACTTAGATATCAATAATTTATACATATATATATAAGCAGTAAAAATTTATAAAACATCATCAAATACCCAGCGAAGCGGGCGGGTAACAGCTAGTATATATATATATATATATA